>JAAXOA010004226.1:0-10522 GCA_036561885.1 Salina celebensis
CACACGGCGCTACGCAGTCACGCCACGCAATATAAAAAAAAACAAAAACCTTACGATATTAGTAAGCTATAGCTTCGCTAAGCTTAATAATATGTAATAAAACGTTGCAACCGATAATTAGGCATCTAACCGTCAAGGGGATACGTAGGCATACGCACGCGTAACTGTAGTCATACGATGTATGATGCTGCATACAACAAGTTTGTTGTCGTGAGTAGGGAGTTTCATGGTATTTAGTTTAAACTGTTATGATGTGACAATAATATTCGACATTCTAGTGAAAGGTTTCTTTCAAAATGTTTTGTTGACCACAAGAAAAAGTCTAGAAACTCGGCAACGGCAACAGGTGTATGTGAGTAAAAAGTTTGACTGTGCCAGGAATCGAACCTGAGACTCTCGAAAACTGTGCGAATCACGTATATCAGCCGGAACAACAAACTAGCTTGTTGTTCCAACGCTCGCATTAGACATATTTTTAGTAGAGCTAGGCCCAACATTAACCTGCATCCTTCCATTTGCCCACTGCCCACCCTAATCTAATCACGAGCACACTCGGCACTCAGTTGTTACACCTCGTGCTTTGATGTACATCGCAAACCATTCGAGCGTTTTACCATTAAACTACACAGCCATCTGCCTATTGCGCGGATGGTAACTTTCATATTTTAAGTTTGAGATTTTGCATAAAATCGACTAATTACTTGTGAGAAAAGCCATGTTTTAAAACACTTCATTCAAATTGGGCTTCTGAAAACCGTTTAAAGTTGAGCTGAGCTTGAGCTTCTGAGTTAGAGTTTGCGTTTCCATGTGGTTCAAAATTTCAATTTAGAGTATTGGTTCCAATATAACGGTCCGGGTACACCAGTAATCGAACCTAAGTCTTCATAGTAAGGAGTGAGGTCCTATTATTATAAATGCATCAGGTTACTGTGTCACTGCTGTACAATCTTATTCATATTCCGTATTAAATCCAGTAGTTTACGTTTTTTTATCAATGAAAGACATAAAGAAGCGTGCTATAATCGGGAGTCACATGGTATATCGTAATTAATGCGATTCTAGAAATGAAAAATAGCTTTAGGACTCAACTTTCCTAGATTATGGATAAATACATTATGAAAAGTAAATGTACATTATGTTTTAGCATAAATATTTTCATCAGTGCCATCACTTTGATGCATCCAATCCCTGTTTGTAAATGATGTCAGCGGTGAAAATCTATAGACTGAAACTCTTTGAGATATTCAAGCTCCTCGATTTCTTATTGCTTTCGTGCCAACGATCGCACATCATCATCCTTTTGGAGAATGTTTGTTAAGTGGGTAGCCATGTAGCATCAACATCAAGACCACAAAAAAAGATTCTCAAATACTTTCATCCATTTTCCACACAAATGCCCTTCCGTCAGGCAAATAAATGATTCTTTTTTCTGAATGGCAATAGAAAAACAATTGAAGCGAAATGCGGTGTCTCTAAGTCCCTGCCAGCTTTTCTCTGTGTTTACTTGCCCGCTTAATAAATACGAATTTACTCTGTCGCCACTCAATGTGGAAAAAGCTCAGGCAATCCACGTTTGAAGATTCCCAAATGAAATGAAATATAAAGCCATTTCGAGACATGCCTTTTTGAGCAGAGCTTTGCTCCTCATGCGGCTATATTATGTCAGATCTAGGAAATGCACATCTATCATCGGTCTGGTTTAGTGCCAGACCGGTAAGTTAAGCACCAACAAAATGTTAGATTGATCATCCTTGCAAAAGAAAGTGCACTGTCTCTTATGCATTTTACTATTTGTGAAAGTACTCACGAACAGAAATATGTAACCATGATTATCTTCGTCGGAGTGGGAATTGCTGACCCCTTTGAAAATCTAATTGTTGTGTTACTTTGTTTTCTGATTCATGTGAGTATCGTTTTTTCATGTTGTATTGTAATCATAAATCACATAAACAAAAGTATCTTATTGAAACCACTTTCACCCTAAGTTCCGGTTTGGAAAGTGCCTTTTATCTTAATGGTTCTCTTGTGAGCATTTTAATTTCATTGGCATAAAATGCTAGATTGCTCCTAAACAAGTAATGGGATTTATATGCGGAGCATTTTGCTATGAAGTAAAATTGGTTTGTGGTAATGGTATTTTTAAGAGATTGTAGAGAAAAAGCATTTAAGCGTATGACCTTGTTATGATAAAGTTTTTTATGGAATACATTTAAACAATAATTCATTTTGAAAGTTTTCAGGTCAAAAGGCTCATCGAATTTGCGAAGAAAATGGGATGAACTGTGACATCTTAAGATCGACAGCCAAAATGAAACCATGTAGCAGTAAGAACGAAACAGGATAATTGGAGGAGTGATTTTGTGGAGTGGTTATGATGAAAGTGGTCTTCAAGTAGTGGGGATTTTGTCATGGGACGAAATCGGAACTGGCAGGAAGCAAAGCAACAAGTAGAAATAATAGTAGAGAGAACTAGAAGCAGTGGTGGTTTCGCAAGCCACTGCCTCTCCTGCCACAATGATGATGACCATGATAGGCGAAGAAGAAGAAGAGGAGAGAACGAGTCCAGAAGAAGAAAAGTTACGGTTAAATGAAGTGACGATTGAAGTAAATGAAGGGGATGGAGGAGAAGAAAGGGAAGAAGAAGCAGATGAGGTGGAGGAGGAAGAAGAGGATGAAGAGCACAAACCACTTCCTGAAACATGCCAAATAGTAGAAAAGTTTTCAATTCGGTACCACAATCAACGTGGTTCCATCACGCAACACCATCGCTCCAGTGTTAGTTTAGCTACTCCAAGTCCTTCCAATCAGGATGGGGGTGGAAGTAGACGAGCCAGTGGGGGTAGTTTTTTCTGTGGGAGTAGTACTGGGGATTTGGATGATGATGAGTTGGAGATTAAAACACGACGACTGGAAAATGTACTGCGGAGAATGTCGAGCAGTCAACAGACCAATGGATCGACAGGGGGACCAGGTGGAAGTGGAGGTGCAATACGTCGCGGGCGACGTAGGGCAGTTACCATGTCCGATCACAAATCGTGCGCTTTGGTGCAGAACAAACTTAAACTGGGTGATATCATGTAAGTGAGCCATACATTATTTAACAATTATTTTCTGCATTTCTTCAGAACACCATTAATTCCCCTTTTCCTTATTTGCCTTGTCCCAATTTTAAAAGTTCATGAAAACGATTTCCCAGTTTAGCCCCACCATTTCAGTCAACTGTCCATAATATTTGATAATCGGCTAAATGCACAGAGTTGTTAGAATTTTTAATACAAAACTCCTTTAAGATTGTGAAGAAAATACAAGCTTATTAAAAGTTGAGAGTTACATTGATTTTCATTTCTACCTGAAGATTATGCGTGCGTGGGACTCACCGAAAATCTTTAAAAATACATATTATTTTGTAGCATCTTTTGTAGACACTCGCATCTAAAAAGAGAAACAACATGGATTCTAAAAAAGTGAAAGTCATGTGATGTATTTGCTGCTATTTTGTGNAAAAAGTGAAAGTCATGTGATGTATTTGCTGCTATTTTGTGGTGAAAGCTTCAGCCCATCAAGTATTCAAATCCTAAAAGCCTCTGTGGCTTATTCGGAAGTAATTGCTTGTTTCTTTCTGCCCGCGACTTTGGTTTTTGACACTAATTTCATATATTTTTCAACACTAATTTGACTTTTGTTTTCCTCGCCATGAATGTTTTAATACCAGTTTGGCTTTTGTCTTCAACCTTTTTCTCACCATAGCAATTACTTCAGACCAATCCTCGGTAATTAATTGTTTCATTCGCTGTAAATCACTAGGTGTAATATTGCACCGTTCTCATCAACCTCACAACACATCCTTTTCTAGACCATAAAAATGTTTCCGCTATATAAGTCATTTCTCCGCATTATTATTGATCGGTTCAATAAACTCAATACGACATAAAAGTGATTTATGAATACCAAAACTACTCATGTTTCCCAAGAACACTTCAAAAGAAACTGCGAAAAATAGAAGGCACACGCACTTGGACCACCTATGTTGTGTGTATGTGAAGGAGGAAGGTATATTACCTATGTAGAATACCAAAACTACTCATGTTTCCCAAGAACACTTCAAAAGAAACTGCGAAAAATAGAAGGCACACGCACTTGGACCACCTATGTTGTGTGTATGTGAAGGAGGAAGGTGTATTACCTATGTAGATCTTGACGTACTTCCTTAGCTGCTAAGAAGAGAAAGAATCGTTTCCTACATTCACAACATTGAATACAATTTATTATTACTATTTGAAAGCGTTCCTTACATTTTCTGCTGTTTAAAGAAAACCAATAAAAGTTGTCACAGCCAAAAACGCGTGGTGGAAGAGACGTGGGCAGAGAAAAAAAATCAATTTGCTATCATTCCACAAAATTCCCACAGCACACATGCAAACTGAACGGAAATGAAGAAAAGTAGCAATAAAAAGTGTGCATTGAAACGAAAACAACAACTGCACATTAAGGGAGCAGTTTAAGACTAACCCTCATTTTTCGACATCGAGAACGTCAGCTTACTGAATTTACTGCCATATTTGTAACGTAAACAACAAAGTAATGCCCACACAACCACGACAACCTTCAATCGCAGATTGACTGCAAAGGCTGCATGAAGCGTGGTCTACTGGCATTCTAGTCAATTTGGATCATGAATGATACTAAAATGTTAGCTTATCCCGAAATAATTGCATCAGATGGCTCTGCCATTTCAACTGAAATGGTCGCGTTGGAGAACGGTGAAAGTGAAAGTTCATCGGTGAAAGTTGATGGCTGTGAGGTGCCACGTAGTGTATTCCTTGGTCAACATCTGGCAACACATAATTTAATCTGTCACTTTCACCTAGATGGCGTCTTAAAAGTTTGCGGGAAAAGTGAAAGCTACGACGAGGCGTATTTTTTTCTCGTGCGTTTGTTTAATTCATTTGGAAGGGTATCATTGTGGTGGTGGTCTGTCCTCTCTTTGTTACCGAGCAGCTGCTGCATTGAAAGCAATACGGGAATGTGTGCTCTTTTCCTGATGAATGCTTCATAATAATTCTTGGCGTGTATAAGGATCGTGGCGTGGGCTCAATCGGTTCAGTCTACAAACCCGTACCTGCATGCATTACAGAGAGCTTCTTATATCTTACTAACTACTCGGCTATGAGACACGTTAAGTACTACCAGGCTAAAAAACATTTTCCGTATAAACCGTCTAACTCAAGAACCCGAACCGTCTGATAGTATGTAGCAGATTGGGCATGTTCATAATGGGCATATGCATAATGCAACACTGATCATTACAATCACCAACTATAGTTCCATTCCTTCCGTATCACTAACGTTTCAGTAATTAAACTGTTTTGTCTGTCTGTCCAACGACGATATGCCGTACCATAAGGATATGCATATCCTACTGGTTCAATAAGCTTCCCTTATACCATCAGCTCCATTATAGCTTGCTGCAGTTTTGCTTTCTCTTTATACTCTGCATCTGTAATGCAAAGCGCAAAGAAAGTAAGTTTTGCAAATACGTTACATTTCGCTACTTGGATACGTCCGCGTAAAGTTTCCAATTCATGTACATACCTAAAACCTTTTTTTTTCAAACATATAGAGTGAGATATACATCTTTTCTAGTTCCAACTACATAGTCACTACAAGTCTATTTTTCTTCTTGCTAAAACCTCCTCCTACTATTATTATTCTTGTTGGCTAGTTGAACAACAGCAGCCAGGCCAATACTTGACAAAAATATCCTCATGTTACAAGCTATGTATGGATAAAAAGGAAAAGTGGAAACTATTGCCGTATAGTTTGTCCATGCAAAAAAATGCTAAAAACGACCCCGGGTTGTATAACGTTTCACTCGTAGCCATAGTAATAGTTGTAAAGTCTCGGAGCTGAGAGGAGAGTATGCGGCGGAACCAGACCAAGAATCGATTTCTTTCTACATGAAGACGATATTGAGCGGCGCAAAATTGACCTAAATTTTGCGCAGACCAACTTTTTCCGTGAGAGAGTTAGAATGCCGCATTGAGTTCGTCTTTTTCTCTTTTTTTTCTCTCCCGTGCCATGCCACTGTTCAACCAGCAAAATCAGCAGTGGGGGAAATGTGTTCGGAAAAAATACACGAGCTCTTATTAACTTTGTGAGAAAAAAAAGCTCAGCTTTTAACAATGAGAAACCAAATGGGGGTTTTCGTGTTTCCGTTTGGCTGCCGTGTCTGTTTTCTCCATAAAAGTGATTATGACGGAAACAAATAAAACATAATGATTGAAAATATCACCAATAAAATTTCATTATGACCGTGTAAAAACCTGATAATATCATACTAAACGAATAATTAATGTTTCATCATGGCCAGCGAGAGAAAAAAAACTCGATATTATTTTCCAGAAGACATTGGAACAAACAGTGTGTCATTATTTATTATCGGTACTGCAAAAAAATGTTCTCTCGGTGCAGACATAATATAGGTTGGACAATAGGACGAATATGCTGAAAAGAAGAATTAAATGGGAGGGAATGATTTCAAGGGGGAAAAACAGACACACATTTCTACTTTTTTTCATTATTCAGGATTCCTTTTTCGGAAAAAAAAAAGAATACACTGAATTGGTGACAAGATAAGGTATACGCACAGCATGGAAAAATATTGGTATATTTTTAATAGTAGTATTTTTGGGTAGTGCCGCTCCTTGTTCCTTGAACATAATATAAATTGTTGGTTGTATGTACGTAGCGCAAAAAACGAGCTAGGAAAAGGTATCCCAGTACAGACGGTTTTAAGCTAGAAAGGCGGTGAAAACGATCATTTCTTTGTGTAAAAGACGTCGAGCCAGGAGAAAGTGAGTATATGCTTTCTACAAATATACATGCGTACATGTACACATCGTTTAAAAAACACAAACGTTCTCTGCTGAGAATCCATACTAGCAAGTTATACTGTTATAATGGGGATACAAAATACGTGGTTATTACAAATGCAAGTAGTGGCGGTGGTGGTTTGGCTGCGGATGGGGGTGTTCATAAATCAGGAAAATCATATTCTCCGTATATTTTACGTTATACTTTCAGCAAGGTTTTTTTACACGTACATTGTGTTCTATGCCGACAGCTTATTTTTGGGGCCAACTCCTTTCCTTTCAGTTCTTGCAAAACTTTCTCCATATTACATGTGAGTATAAAAAAAGGCACGTCCACTACACTCACCACACACACATATGTTTCCTAGAGAGGGTGTATTCCCGTACTACACGTTAGAGTAGCTCACTGAAGACCGACGAAGACGACATCGACACGACGACGGAAACACGAACGTGGCATGGGTGAAAGCAAGAGAAATGTTGGTTTTTTACAGTATGCCGTACGGTTACTGCTTTCTACGAGGGAAGCT
Source organism: Salina celebensis (assembly GCA_036561885.1). Classification (NCBI taxonomy): domain Eukaryota; kingdom Metazoa; phylum Arthropoda; class Collembola; order Entomobryomorpha; family Paronellidae; genus Salina; species Salina celebensis. Next base: position 7,403 of record JAAXOA010004226.1, read on the forward strand.
AGATTGCTAAAAAAACAGGAATATTTTTGGCGCTATCCTTTCAATGGATTTACTGCTGCTACTCTGCTGTCCTGTTTATTTCTTTACAAAGATATTTTGGAGACTCTCCCTCTTTTCGGCAACGGGGATGGAAACATTTGCATACCAATTGAGGAAAAACTTAATGCGATTAGATTTCAAGTTATTGGAATGATTATCTTAAAAAAAGTTTTCCCGAGAAATGTACTCAAGAATTTCGATGTTTGGGTGGTTATTTTTTTGCCAACTTTCTTTTTGTGGTGAAGATAGACTTCGAGCCAAGGCTTGCAATTGTGTATAGAATGATTATGGTGTGGTGATCACGATGAAGATGACGACGAATATGATCGTCAGTAAGAACATCGAAAACATAGAAAATAGTATAGTACATTGTAGAGTTGAAATATATATCTCATAACTAATATAACCGGAGAAAATAGCGAAAGTCTAGTATACTGTGCGAACATGTTTTATGGCCTGAGCATGTAAAGTAAAGGAGAAAAAAAAGCGAGCGAGTAGTTTTTGGCAAGATAACAGTAGTAGAAATAAGGAGAGAGGCAGTGGTTGTGCTGCGAGAGAGAGCAAGTGCTGAAATCAGACTTAGTAAAAAAAACTAATAATAGAAGAAAGTGATGATACGTTTTTAAAAACGAATTAAAAAAGAAAGTGGTGCAAGTGAAACTACACTGGGGGAACTGTATTGGTTAAAAGGAATATTATATCATTATGGTTTCCTATTTAAAATTAATCAACCCAACGACTGATTAGATTATAAGACAACGAGGCGGCAAGTGTACATAAGTAACATCGGAAGAAGAAAAATTTACTTAAAAGACACTAAGCAAGATTCTACTTGGATTGCCTTGAGTCAATACGTATAAAAAATTTGTAGGGAAAAATTCATCAACCAACAATGTATTTTTATTGTGCTCTCTCTTCTGCTGCTTCTCTCGAAAAGCTGGGATATTTTTAGGTGCATGGCTATAGTTTCTCTATCAACAATCGAGTGCTACTTACAACTTTGTTGGAAAATAAAAATTGTTTCCCCCATAAAAATAATAGAATTTAATTACTACCAACCAATCTAATAATAATGTTTGGCTTAAGAAATTTCGTCTTGTGTGTCGCTGCTACTAGACCACTACTCTGTTCGTTTTTGCTGTGATCATAGCAGCTGCTTAATATCATACCAGAAAAAAAAAATTTAATTAAAAAACTTACGATCTGTCTGTCTACCTCGTCGTCCCTGATCGTTTCATGGAAGCCTCTTTAAGTTTATGTTTTCGTGCTAAACATTCACGTATATCAAGCTGAAAAAGGCTTGTTTGCATGTGCAATCATGATGATGCTAAGAACAGAATAGTTTTTACTGGTGAAGGACAGAGTGTAAAATACGCAAGCTTTCAGTAATCTTCATGGTATATTCATAGTGTAATAGAAGATCTTGGCACGGACTTTTCACTTTACGGGACAGCTTGTGTGAGTGTGTCAACAGTGTGCCTGGACTTAGTTGGATGCGTGTGGTTAGCTATTTTTCGTTTTCTCTTTTTCACTAAAGGATACATGATTTAAAACTGAGTGGTTGACAGTTATGTCTGAGTTACTGAATGATTGAGCGGCAAGACAATTGATGTGTTCAAAATTTTATAAACATGACGACCTCTCTGCTTGGACAATTTTAATTGAGCCAGAAACTGGTGCTATCTATAGTTTCGCTACTGTTCAGAGAATTGTCATGTTTTCTGGAGATAATTTTTATTTTTCGAGTGCTACTAGAATGATTCGCTTTTGGAATATGATCAAGTTGTTGCTTTCGGAAGGATCATCCTTAACTCTTTGGCAAGGTTACCATCAAGGCGTATGAACAGTTCTAGTTGAGCTTGGCTGTTCCGCTTGTCTCTTGGAGAATGTGTGAAGTACTCTATGGAAAAAATAATAAAAAAGAGAAACAACGCTCAGTAGACCAAACAGTAGAGGAGTCAAGAGAACAAGGAATTTATCGTTTGTTTGTGTTTTCGCAATTAGCACGTGTACCAACTCAATCATCCGCCCTTTTCTAATAATGCAATCTGTTTATTCAAAAGGAAAGTTTTACTACACATTTTAAAAGGATACGCATTTTCCAGCAACCGACTACACTGCCTCCTTTCCTACGCGTGGTTAGCTAATTAAGATATTTAAGAGTTTATTACTGTCAATCATCTATAGGGAATTAAGTGGTGCTGCTATGTAAAACTTGGCCTGGGTTTGTCAAACAATTTTCTGTTCAGCGTGGACGCGAATGTTTGTTTTCTGTATTAAAGAGAAAGCAGGACTTTTCACCATAGTTTTGTCGGCTTGAAGTCCCAGTGTGAATCACGAATTTGGTTGGATATTAAAGTAGGAGGACGACTTAAATATGGCTATCTTCTCAAGTCATGGAAAGATTGAAGAGTCAAGGTTAACGCATTTTCTGTCTGTCCCGAAAGTTTCATCAAATGTGTGGAATCCCCGGAGTTGTTCCAATGAGTCGACGAGTTCAGCAATCAGTTTTATCCAGGCCAACGACCAAAACCACTTGGAAGAGAAAACCATCATTGACAAAATGGGAATCTAAAATTGTCTCGCAATCATGGAAGGTATTTATAGATTGTCAACTCATGAATCTACTTCTGTACGCATACTGAAAAGTCAAGAACAATCAGACCGCCTTTCTGATAATGATTATTTCCGAGTGGGAAAGTCACCCGTTGTAAACTCTTCCTGGTCCCGTCTTCGAGTTATAAAAGCCCAGCAGCAGGTGAAGAAGGAGGGGGTGACGTCGTCACTACCAGACGACGGTCACCGAGACAGTCATCTTAGGATAAGTAATCGATTACATGATATTTCTTTATTTAGTGACAAACATAGTTTATTGAAGCAAGAAGACAACCAGTTGTTCAACAGTCCCTCTCTTACGTCTCGTTACTCGCCACCCTCGACGTCATCAAATATCCAGTTATACTTTGATAATAACTACCTTTATCGTTGTTCTACTAGTCAAACTACTTCATCTCAGCTATCTAGTCCGTCAAAGAATTATCAATACTTTTCTACATCACTCTTACTCGCGTCAATATCTTC
>JAAXOA010004227.1:0-10520 GCA_036561885.1 Salina celebensis
ATTCTTAGTTAGTGTCACATTCCCCCGACTCCGTACCACTGTCTGAGCTCATCTACCATCTACATTAACCTTTCCCCCGTTACCTTAAAAGACTGTGACAATAATGGTGGAGATGCGGGGTAGGCTCTTTATTTTTAGTCGCCCCCTGTGTTAAGTTAAACTAGTTTCTCTTAATTTTCCGTTTTATTCACCTTTTGTTTCTGTGTGCTCCTCAAATGTCCGATCCAGACCCCTCGATTCCTCCAAATAAAGATACTAGTGTCAAAGTGCTTCGTTCACGCCGTGTAAACAAACTCACTCCGGAATTTGGTGGGTTGCCTCTGCCAATACGTCGCCGTAATCCACGTCTACCTGTTAATCCTGAACTTTCCGACTCAGTTACAACCAGTGATCCTTGTTTAGTGACACCGTCTCAATTAGCCCTTAAAACTCCTTCTACCTCTCAACTTGAACATAGTAATAGTACTCATTCTTTTGACCATTTACAACTTTCTTCCTTATATCGCTCCCCGAGCAATTCCGCTATCCGTGCTTCCATTGTTCAATCCTTATTCATCCCCAACCTCGAACCGGAGGACGACGACGATCATCAAAACCCAACACCATTACCAAGTGGTTCTATCCGGATTCGCAGTACCTTGAAGCGGTTACGTCGCGGAGTCACGAACACCATCAAGAAACTTTCTCCAAAACGGGCATCTCACTCGGCCATCTCCCCCGATATCTGTGGATCGTCTCAACAAACTGTCGATGCCCCACAACAACGTAATCTGGCTAATGATTTCCTTGAACTTTCAGCGGAAGACCAAATTTTGAGTGATATCCTCTCCGGCGACTACGTCGACCTAGAGTCCCCGGCGCCTCCAACACCGCCAGCCGGCAATCCGCCTTCAACTTCAACTTCGGACGAGGAACTGTTCCACTCAAACCTTGGGGTTGCTGCCACATCCCCCAACCAGCGTCGACCATAGTTTTCATAGTGCTCATCACTCTCCAATTGGGTCAACAAGTTCTGGTAATGTAAACTTTCTCTTATCTACTCCTCACACTAGTTTTACAGTCGCAGACGCTTCTAACAATTCTTCTGCACCGGCTTTGCCCAAGCATCGCATACTTTCTACGAGCACTCCCATTACTTCTCTTAATTTACCTTCTGGAGCCCCAGGGGTAGAACAAAGTGCAGTCGCAAATCGCCCCACTCCCTCTCAGGATAGCATTACTACTGAACCCATCTACGCTAATGTCGCTGTACAAACAGCACCAGAGTTAACGCCTTTCACCAAAATAAAGCATCTTGCCGAATCTACTGACCGCGGATCACAACAATTTTCAGAACTACTTTCACTTCAACAACAAGTTCAAGGCTCACTGCATTCCGACCCAGTGGATGCGATACCAGGAACTTCTTCCTCAACCCAAGCAACAAACATTTACACACCGGCTCCACCGCCGACAGCGAGCACATCGGATAACACATCATCATTCCCAGCACCTCATACAGAGTCTGGACCAACCCCAGCACCTGTGGATTCATATGAACCGGTAAAGAAAAACACTCCTAAAGTTATCACCCCACACGAAACTTCATCAAGTTCATCTTCATCTTCAACCACATCCTCCCCAGCACCGCCATCAGTTGTGGTTCACGAAGCTCTGCATGACATTTTAAAACAACTTTCCGCAGTCGGAACCGACCCTGTCGAAGTTTTGACCAAGTTTCCTCAACTATCTTTCAACTCACACCCAGGACAAGCTCTCACTCAAAGCACAGCTCCGGTCGCCCTTTGGCAAGCTGCCTCTGCATCACAGCAGTTCCAAGCAGAACGAACCCCCCATTCATCCTCTCATCTCGGCCCATTAGAAGACAACCCGGAACCTCATAATCCTCACCCAAAGCCACCACTTACAGCCGACCCAACCTCTTTAGCCTGTGAGGTCTACTACGAATGGTTATTACGACGATTCAATTACGGCCGTCCATCTAAAGAAGAAACTGCAGAATTTTGTGACCTTGTTGAACGAGGGTGGCACCAGAATACCAAAGCTCAACGCTTAATAGGAAATAATACAGACTCCCAAGCTACTGCACCACAAACCGAAACTAGTTCCAGCCTTCAGGGTCCCACCACAGTAGCCACCACTGCACCTGTTTCTTTAGTAACGCCGATCACAGAACCCCAAGATACCCAAGTAGAAAACACATCATCAACCTCTTCGCCTCTAAGTTCCTACGTCGACCCACCGGAACCGCATAATCCCCATCCAAAACCACCGCTTACATCAGATCCTACGTCGTTGGCCTGTGAAATATACTACGGGTGGTTGTTAAAACGAGTTACTTTTGGCCGTCCAACAAAAGAGGAATCTGAAGAGTTTTGTGATTTGATTGAACGGGGTTGGCAAACAAATTATAACAACAAACGCTTGGCACAAGCTACCTCGGCTCTCCAGGCCAGCCAACTTCAAACTAACCCAGCTCCTTGCGCCACAGGTCCTCTGCGAGCAAGAAGTCCACCTCCAACCTCGGGTCCTCCTCGAGCAACAACTCCTGTAGCATTTGCATCTGCAGCTGGAGCCACAGCAGCTTCAAGTAGCGCAACTACACAGCAACAAAACAGTCCGTCTCACAATACCCCTTCACCCGTAAGAACCCCTCACCATTCTCCTGCCGTAAGCATACGTACAACCGGTATCTTCTCTCCTTCCTCATCGTCCTCCTCCTCCTCCTCATCCTCCTCATCTTCTTCTTCGAGTGATTCAGAATCGGACACTGAAATGTCAGACACTCCCAAATACAGCGGGCCACTCACAGCCAAGAATATCCGTTTATTTTTAAACGATTTCAAAGTATGGGCATACCAACGAAAATTCAAAGACCCCGAACTAAAAGCGTCATTGGTTATGGCCTTTTCAGACGTAGAAGATGCAAAACATTATTTCATGATACATGAAGACAACATCAGCAACGCGATGTCCTTCAAAGATTTCGTAAAAAAGTTTCTCTCGGATGCCCCAATCCGACGTTCACCTCCAGGAGAAGTTTACCGATTACTTGCTGAACTTCCAAAGCCTCATGATCATCCTACGTCATACCTTCTTCGTATGAAGTATAAAATTGGCGATGATTGGGTCGCGGCTGACGAGCCCCAGTATATAGCCATGCTTCAGAAAAACTTACCGAGCGCCGCAGCTACCTACATTAAATTGCAGCGTTTCGCCCCGACTACATTCGACGAGCTTTTGACAGTTCTGCAAGAATATGAAAGTTTGGGAACTGGCCCTCACACAGACGCGGACCCAACTCCTAACATAAAAACGGAAGGTCGCATAGCCGCCACCACAGCAGCTAGCTCCTATTCATTAGAACATGACAATGACCTGTCAAGCCTAAAAACAGTCGTCACGGGCCTTCTCCGTGACATGGCCAATCTGAAGACACAGTCTCAAGATACCCCTCGTTCCAACTCGCATCAATCCAGGCGACCACCGATGCCGCTTCCAAACACACAGCGTTCAATGCAGTCCCAACCTGCTAGACCTTACTGCACATTCTGCAAGAGGAACAATCACTCTGACAGAAACTGCTATTATTTAATGGAACCTATGCCACAAAGTAATATGAGGGCTCCACGCCCCCAACCGCAGGCGCCAATGCATGGGACTTATAATCAGCGCATGTCTCCGATTCCGGAATATAGCCGCGTCGATAACTATGGACCACAGCAATATTCTTCTCAACGGCAGCCCCCACCACTATTTCCACGTGAACAAGGCTACATCCCACGACCCCAACAACATTACAACCAGCAACAGGATAATCAAAATCCAAATTGGCCACGTGTACCAGCACTGCATCGATCCCGAGGACAAAATCCCCAGTACGGAAACAACTCTACTCCTCACCCAAACTAATTTCTCGGAAAGGACCAACTCCAAACTACGCTCAACATCCTTTCCAGACAAAGCACCCCCCAGAGCGCTCTTATCATAACCAAAAACCTGCACAACGACAACGCACATCTAACCCAATACAAATGACACATGCCCTAATTGGAACAAACCTAATATCCACGGAAGCTTCACGAGCATTCAAGCCAACAGGACCTACAATCAAAGTAATTCTAAAAGGGAAATCCGTTACCACATTGATAGACAGCGGAGCTATAACTTCCCTCATTTCCGTAAATCATGCAGCAGGATTCCCCAAATTGGCTAACCACCACTTAACGCTCCGATCCATCACAAATAATTATATTGCAGACAACGGTATCGCTATCGTTGAGTTCCAGATCGGCAACGTCACTCTCACTTTCCCCATGCTAATTGTCAACATCCCAAATTGCAGTATCATTCTCGGCAATGACTTTATTGAGACATTTAATGCGCATCTTGACCGTGAACACGACATTTTCTTTTCATCTACCCACAACTTTAGAACACAATTATCTCCAAAACTTCCCATTTGGAAACATTATGGAATTTCCAGTGAATGTAAGATGACTCTTGCAAAAGTATCCACAATCGATAACTTAACCTCCACAATTCATGCAAGTTCGTCCACAGGGCCCACCAAGGACGAACCGTGTAAAGCTGCCCTCGCAGATCCCCCACACCTCACTGTTGAAGAAACTACAACCTCACAGCCACTTCACAATGACCCGGCCGCCGAACAATCCTCACCGTTAACACAACCCATCTCCCCATTCAAAAACTCTTCCCAGCACGTTTATTTAGCAGATGCAGTGACTCTGCCCCCGAGAAGCCAAGTTCAAGTTCCAGTCCGAACTTCAAGTATTCCTCCCGGCAAACTCGCTGTTGTCTCTCCATGCGAACAACTCACACGAAGAAACCCTGTCTTGATCCCGCATATGATGATTGACTCTGATACGAAAAGTGTAATTGTTACAAACATTTCCTCAGCGCCAGTGTCATTTTCGCAAAATACCCGGATTGGTTGGTGGAAAGACCTAATTTCAAATGAAGATCCTATACAGCTCCTGAATAACGTTTCTCACGATGCCCCAATCCGCTCTACAACCACGGCTCCTTTGCAACTTCCTGACGAAAAGATGCGTAAATATCAGTCTGTTAAAATTGGAAATGATGTCACTTCTGAGTCAAGAACACACATCTATAATTTAATCGAAAAATATGAAAATGCATTTGCTTTTACATCGGGCGACACTGGAATAGCTAAAAATTACCGTTTTCATATCGAAACAGGAGATGCCATGCCAATTAAGAATAAGCCGTTTAATCTCACCGAGGCTGAACATAAAATAATTGATGAAAATGTACGGGATTTAATTACAAAAAATTTAGTGGAACCAAGTGACTCCCCTTGGAGTAGCAGGCCCTTCCTCGTTCCCAACCGTACAGAGACAGGAGAAGTAAAATATCGTATGGTCATCGACTATCGGAAATTAAATGCTGTCATTCGACCTCTTTCTTATCCATTACCGCGTATTGATGAAATCGTACATAAACTTAGAGGCTCAAAATATATATCTACATTGGATCTAGCCAGTGGTTATCATCAACTTTTGCTCACCCCCTCATCAGTTGAAAAAACAGCATTTTCTACTCAACAAGGACTTTTTCAGTTTAAATGTATGCCATTTGGAATTTGCAGTGCTCCGTCAACATTTTCCCAACTAATCCACCTAGTCATGAATGGAATAATTGATAAGCACCTATCAATTTATCTTGATGATATCATCATATGTACGCCGGATGAACCGACACATTTAATTAAATTGGAACAAGTTTTCTCTAGATTAACCGAAGAAGGCTTAAAACTAAAGCCATCCAAATGCAAACTAATGTTTGACGAGATCCGCGTTTTGGGGTATAAGTACACACGAGATGGAATCTCTCCTACTGAAGAGCACCTCAGTGGACTGACCAAAATGCGTGCTCCTAAGAACAAAAAGGAAGTGCAACAGCTACTCGGTTTCTTCGGATTTTTTCGCAAATTTATCCAGTCCTACGCTATTACTGTAAGACCGCTACAGAAATTACTTCATAAAACAACCCCTTTTGAATGGACTGATGAGTACGATGCCATTTTAACACAGTTGAAGCATTCACTCACAACTGCACCCGTCCTTGCTCACCAGACTGACGATGGACAGCTAGTGTTATATACAGACGCATCACTACAAGGTATAGGAGGATCTCTATTTCAGATTCAAAACGGCGTCGAAAAGCCCTTAGCATTCATAAGCCGAGCCTTAAACAATAGTGAAAAGAAATACAGCACTTCGGAGCTTGAAACTCTAGCGGTTTGCTACTGTCTTCAAAAACTTCGCCCTCTTATCTTTCAGAAACATGTTCTTTGCTACACAGATCATAGTGCACTCTCGTATCTGGCATCAGGGTCTAAATATAATTTACCTTCCAAACTAACACGGTTGCTACTCGCCATATCAGAGTATAATTGTACATTTAAACATATCCGTGGATCAGCCAATAATGTAGGCGATGTCTTATCAAGATTTCCAGTAGACAACCCCGCTCCTGAGAACCCTAACGCCGTGGACATTCCCATTTTTACTGTTGAAGCTATTAATATGAGTTCAATGCAAAAAGCTGACTCTGAAATACAAACACTACGCGAAAAGCTACAAGCAAACAAACTTGAGGGAAGAATGCAAAATCTTCATATTGTAGACGACGTTCTTTATCTCAAATCACCCCATACTCACCAAGACCTTCTTGTCGTGCCTAAAACTCTCAGAAAAGATATCATGGAAGATCTTCATGACCATCCCCTCGCATCTCACCTAGGATTCTTTAAAACTTTTCATCGTATAGCCGATAGATTTTACTGGCCACATATGCGAGCAGAAATAAAATCATACGTAAAGTCCTGCGAAACTTGTCAAAAACGGAAACTTGTTCAGAGAAAACCATCCGGATTAATACAACCTTTTCCGATTCCCCTCACACCTTTCTCTACCATTGCCATGGACCTTGTGGGACCATTTAATCCGTCGAAATCTGGCAATAAGTACATAATTACTGTTACAGACATAACTACAAGATTTCTCGTCATGCAAGCAATGAAAAATGGAACTGCAGAAGAAATTAGTAAATTCTTACTGTACAAGGTTTACCTAGTATACGGTTTTCCTAATACTATCATAACAGACCAGGGAGCCGCATTTATTGGAGAATTAATCTCGGAAATTAATGAACTTCTAAAAATACGACACAACAGAACAACAGCATATCATCCATCGAGCAATGGAGCATGTGAACGTCAGCATGCTGTTATCACAAATGCAATAGCGAGTTACGTCAATGAAAAGAAAAATGACTGGGATGTGTGCATTCCCTTCATTCAAATGGCTATCAACACTGCAAAACATGAAGGGCACGGCTTTACTCCATACTATTTGCTATTTGGACATGAAGTTAATCTCCCCATCGACGTAGATCTCAGTCTACCTCGATATTGCATCACCGCTGACATATCAGAGAAGATGAAAAGTGCTCGCGAGTTTGCTGTCTCGAAGTTAAAACAATCACAAGTACGAAATGCAAAGTACGCAAATAGGAAACGAGAAGATGTGCCTTTTAAAATAGGAGACTTAGTTCTGGCTAGAAGAATGGGCAACGTTGTAGGAAAAAGCAAAAAATTGTACTTTAATTACGTTGGACCTTTTACAATTGTTGAAAAACCGAGCGAAGTAAATTACATCATCGAAAGCCTTCAAAGAAAGAAAAAACATCGCCAAACTGTGCATGTGGAGAAATTGAAGCCTTTTTTCCCTCGAGATCCATCACCATCATCATCACTCCATCCCTCAACATCAACCCCTCAGCAAAACATGCAAAAAAATTTACCCCCGGAAAATTCAACATTTTATGACAGTAATATGCCACCCAATATTTTAGATCAGGACGAAGAAAACAAAATATTACCAGCTCCGCTACAGCCCATAAAAAACTCAACCATCCAAAATTGCTTCGTTTCACAACCGGCACCTTTGACCTATGAGAATGACTCAGTATGTGCTACCAAAGGCACGTCATCAATAAAAAACAAAGCTTCCGATTCATCCATGAACGTGACTTTTGACAATCAAGATTTTTCCTCACAACTTCAAGACCCAACGGAAGCAACAGAGAATATAGATTTAATTACTTTTGCAGAAAATAAACACTTGGCAGAACCAAATGAATTCATGCGAGACAATATTTTAGAAGAGAGAAATACTGAACGACCCCACAGTAACGAACAAAGACAACCATTATCACCAGATATAAATCCGCAGCCACCGATTCGCAGAAACAGTAAAACAAGTAATTTTACAACTTTGTTTCCACTGCGACAAACAAAAAAGCAAACAACCATGACTCCCTCTCAGCTTAAAGCTTCTTCTCCTAACAACCATCAGAAAACGCTCAATTGCACTCTCACAAAATCCACACGCTCACGCTTAAACACCCACCCAATAACGTCAACAACTTCGGACAAAGTTGTCATTCCTCTGTCAACTTCAGACACAAAACGTTCCAAAAAATTACTTAGAAAACCAGCTAAAATTGTCACAAGACGAAGTGCTTCCGTAAAAACTTATGATCTACGTGATAGAAAACCCGTCAACTACAAAGAAAAATAAGTAAGCGTGTTACCATAAACCTACAAAAAGTATTATAGTCTCTGTGAAAGTTACTCTGAGTTTTATAAAGTGAAATCGGATTTCACCTTGATACCTCTCACCATTTGAATAAGGTAACAAAAACAACAAATTACGATTTCTCTCTTCTTCATCATTCTTCTTTCTCTCATTGCTTTTCTTCATCCGTCTCTTCATAAGGCCGCGCAAAAACTCCCCTATTACACCCAAGAAGAATTTATACAACCAGTTCAGAACCAGAAAAAGAAATTAAGTCAGAAAAAGAAAATAAGTCAGAAAAAGCAAGCAAAGATAAAACTCTACAGCAACTTCAGAAGAAAAGATTCACCATGCTCCGTATCATGTTTTTATTCATTATGTACTGCAAGGCAGATCAACTGCCTACTATTATACGCTTATCAACGGGGCTAAGCATGTCCCATATTCCTTCGGTAACCTACGAGTCGTCATCGAATATCATTTACTCAATAACAATACCGGATATGCTAAACATATCATTTCTCGAAAATCATAAATGTTCTGGAAAAGACTGCTCATTCTTCGATCACCTTAAAATATTAAACATGGAAACAGCAAACCTTCTTAGTACAAGACTCCCCGTATATATTGATTCTGACATGTATTCACCCCGGGTTACCAGAGCCCTCGACTTCATAGCTGATTTTTACTCTTTTTGTTGTGGTTTTGCAACCCACAATCAACTGGATTCCGTTAAGAGATCGGAACAAGACTGAACTAAATTTGTAAATGCGTTAAAGACTCAAGTAGCAACCGAGCACGACGCCGCTATCCAAACTAATACGTTAATTAACTCATATAGCAACCAAATGAGTCACGTTATAAATACATTGCAAAACGAAACCCATGAATTCGAAGTTGAAATTATAACTGATATGAAAGATATTGAAGAGAAAATAGTTAATATAGAGAGCATGCTATCCCATACTGCAAAGTTGCTGCACCACACTGCAATTAGTCTACTATGGCAAAGAGCCCTCTCCGACTGTCACAACGGTAAAATTCCCCGCACGCTTATTGGGGACAACATTTTGCTCAACGATCTTCAGAAACTTGAACGAATCCTGAAAAAACATGCAACGAAACCCACAATAGAAATACGTCATTACCAACTCTACTTCGCTGAACAACTGGCAACATGCTACACATCAGAAAGGCAGCTTATTGTACAGATAAAAGTTCCAATAGTGCTTGTCAACAATTCTTATAACCTTTTTTCGGTTACCTCTCTACCTTTTTATTATAACTCTTCAATATGCACAATTACTAACAACATAGACTACATCTTGATAAAAAATCGCGAACTTGTCATCCCTCTCACCGGACTTATGAAAGACCGATGCATCAGCTCCAGCTCTTTATGCCATGTTCCACGCTTTCCACTTCCGTCTATTCACCAAAAATGTCTTGACGCCGCCACCTTGACTAACTTACCTATCTCCAAGATCTCAACTCTATGCCATTTTTCTTGCACCACAAACGAGTTATCAACTCCACACATTTATCAGCTTTCACCCAACAAGTTTGGAATATTGCTTTCGTCCGGAACTATACATATACGATGCCCCAAGGCAAAACCTCTCATCTATAAACCTGAAATTTATTCTGGACTCTTCGAAATCAGCCTTCAGTGTAACTGTGAGGCACGAGTCTCAAATTACCCCGAGTACTTGATACCAGACTGGCCATGCAAAAACAGCAATGACAAGTCCACCATTCATCACATTCTTCCAGCACCATGGACGAAGGACCTTGAAAACATTATCTTTTCCCCAGAAGCCCATTATTCAAACGCTTCCCTTCTTTTTCACAGTGACTGGACCGCCTCTATTCCAGTAACCAACCTGTCGAGAC
>JAAXOA010004228.1:0-10519 GCA_036561885.1 Salina celebensis
ATCAAAGGAAAGTTCAATTCGATGTGGTAGTCATATTTCTAAGAATTGTTTGCCGAATTTGTAAGTAGTCATTACTTATTAGTCGTTAGGTTTAAGGTTTTAGGAGCCCTAATGATATGAGATTTAAAACAAGTTGTATTAAGTGGTTATTGAATCCAGTTTATAGTAATCTGAGAAAATGTTTAGTCATTTATTTAGCTTTAGTATAATGTAACTTAACGTAACGAGCTAGAATTAATGTTGTATGTACATAATTCGAAACGTTATGTAAAATAAATACAATCCCAATCGTTCTAAACTTAAATTTACAGTCAAACTTTGAGCTTTTGTCACGAATTTCTGTAAATTATGGTTTCATTTTACGAAATCCTCCTTTCGAAATCTTGTTGCTGACCTGCCATGTCATTCCTGCCTTTAAGTGATCGACTCCAGTTGAGAATTTGAATTTTTAGGAATCCATACAAAACTCCCGATGATTGTTTGGAAACCCTCAAGGTGCGCTTCCTCCTGGCAATCATACAGGCCCATTGCAACTCCCTTCGCAACAGATAACAGATTACAAACCAAACACCAAAGTCGTATTATACTAGCGCATTTTAAAATATTTTATAAAAAATAAAGAAATTGCAGCGAACTAATTATTTTCTGTAAACATTGCTCCTAATCTGTTGGACTCAGTTAGTTTTTTAAAATGATTTTACAGTTTGCTGATATCAGATATCGTATTGGTAAATCGGTTTTGTTGTTGTTTGTGTGGGGTGTGATGAGCTTTGTTTGCAATGTTGAATTCAAACGCGGTCTCTCCATAGAACGTTCATCGAAGAGAAAAACAAAACTTCGGTTTCGGTGAGTTGAGTAGTGATCGCTGATAGATTGAAAGTTGACGGTTCTGTCATCTGTGGACGAGAAGTTCTTGAAAAGTGTTTATAATTAATATTGTTATCAAACTAGAGCCTAAAAGTTAGTCAAAATGCCACGGGGTATGATCAGGGGAGGTATTTGGAGGAACACGGAGGTACTAAACTCAAAATCATGTTTGTTTATTGCTTTTGTGTAAAGTTTACTAAAGTTTTGTGTTTTTTAATCATTTCCGGTTTAGGATGAGATCCTGAAGGCTGCCGTGATGAAATATGGGAAAAACAATTGGTCCCGGATTGCGTCTCTCCTCCACAGGAAGTCAGGGAAACAGTGTAAAGCAAGATGGTATGAGTGGCTGGATCCCTCCATAAACAAAACGGAATGGTCACGGGAGGAGGAAGAGAAATTGCTTCATTTGGCGAAACTAATGCCAACTCAGTGGAGGACAATTGCTCCTTTGGTAGGACGGACTGCATCACAGTGTTTGGAACATTATGAGCAATTATTGTGAGTTAAATTGTAAATATTCTGCTAACTGCTGAACGCAACCATTTTTGCCAATATTTGCCAAGAATATAATTTTTATTCTGAAGGGATCTCGCTGAAAAGAAGGAAGAAGGTGAAGATGAGAATGTTGGGGATCCCCGGAAGATCAAACCTGGGGAAATTGATCCGAATCCTGAAAACAAACCGGCGCGGCCTGACCCCAAGGATATGGACGAGGATGGTAAAACCAGTTTAATAAAATTAAGCATGGGAGTTAAAAACTAATGCGTAATTGTTAATTGTGGTTTTTTTCCCCCAGAACTGGAAATGCTGTCAGAGGCAAGGGCCCGGTTAGCAAATACTCAAGGAAAGAAGGCGAAACGCAAGGCAGCGCGAGAAGCAACTGGAAGAGGCCCGACGGTTAGCGTCCCTTCAAAAACGACGAGAGTTGCGAATGGCTGGACTCAATGTTTCCAGGAAACGGCCCAAAAGGCGACAGATTGAATACAACCGTGAAATACCCTTCGAAAAAGTTCCTGCGCGAGGATTCCATGATACTTCGGAGGAAGTTTTTGACAAGCTGGCCCCTGAATTCTCACAACTTCGCCGGAAGCAGTTGGACGGGGAGCGACGGACTGAGAAGGAAGACCAAGAGAGGAGGAAGGACAAGGACAAGTTGAAGTACAAACGGGAAAATGATTTACCCGTTGCCATGCAGAATCCAGAACTTCCTGTGAAACGGAGTAAGCTGGTTTTACCCGAGCCACAGATTTCCGAGGTGGAGTTGGAACAAATCATTAAAATTGGGAAGGCATCTGAAAACGCCAATATGGCAGCAAGTTCGTCAGGGACTTGGGCTACTGAAACACTTCTAGCGGACTACACCCCAACAAATTCAGAAGCAGTTATGAGGACTCCAAGGACCCAAGCGCCGGCCACGGATAGAGTTTTACAGGTTTATTGCTTTGGTGTATTTTGTTGCTAAACCTATATTTTTATAAACAAAGTTTAAATTTTTACCTTTGTAACTGGTATAGGAGGCGCAAAACTTAATGGAAATGACAAATGTGGATACTCCCCTAAAGGGCGGTCTCAACACGCCCCAGGTGAACACGGATTTTAGTGGAATTCAGCCTAGAACAGATGTAAATCAAACACCAAACACAGTTCTGGCCACTCCGTTCAGGACCCCGCTTGGTAGCACTGTAGGCGTCACCCCATTCCAGGGGACACCGAGGATGGGTGCTAATAAGGGTCCTAAAGGTCCGGTTCTTGTCCGTGATAAGTTGAATATTAACAAAGAAGATGACTTGGCACAAGACTGGACAAAAGATGTTCGAAAGACGTTAGTAGACCAGTTCCGTACGCTGCCTTCTCCTAAGAATGACTACGAGATTTTTGTTCCTGAGGTTGACCCCACAGAGGAGGATGGGGGCACACACGATAAGTCAGTCAAGATAGAAGATATGGAGGATATTGAGAAGCTAAATGAGGAAGCCAAGCGTAAGCGCCTAATGGAGGAATTCAAGAAAATGAGCCAAGCCGTCCAGCGAGATTTACCTCGTCCCATGGAAGTTAACATGACAGTACTGCGTCCTCCAAACATTGCGAATGTAACCGAGATGCAGATGGTATGAAAATATTTCTATAAATTATGAATCTTTTGATTGGTTTTCTTGTTTTTAAGTTATTGTCTTAAATTTAATTTACAGGCGGAAGAGATCATTAAGCAGGAAATGATGGTGATGCTGTGCCATGATGCTATAGTTGCCCCGGCTGAAAATCAGTTGGCCATTAAAAAGGGGTCGAAGGTGATTCTCAATCAGGCTGATTATCTGGAATATCTGGAGAAACACAACTATGACGAATTTTCACCGGAAGAATTACAAAACGCTAAAACACTGTTGCAGGAAGAAAGCGTGATTGTTAAAGATAGAATGGGGCATGGTGAACTTCCACTACCTGCGTTTACACAAGTTTGGGAGGAGTGCTTAGCGGAGGTAATCAAATGCTACGTAAATCACACCTATTACTTTATGGTAATTTAATTTTGGATAACTAACTAGGTTTTGTACTTGCCCGGAGAGAAACGACATACAAGAGCATGTTTAATGAAAAAGAAAACTCGGTTGGAATCTCTGGAGTACAAACTTGAGCAGAATACAAATCTTATGAAGCAGGAAGCTCAGCGAGCAATCAAAAAGGAGAAGAAACTAAATCGGTTAACAGGTGGCTATCAAATGAGGAGCAGGGCACTACTGAAGCAGTACCAGGAGCTGACTTCCGAAATCGACAATTGCAACATGGAAAAGTCTGTTTTTGAGTTTCTTAGGGATAATGAAGAGGTTGCCATAACTCATCGAATTCAGGTAACAACGGACATTATGAAAAACTGTATTTTAGTAAAGGTGACAAGGTGAGACGAGTAATCATGGGATGAATTAAATTGTATTTTAGGGGCTGCTAAAGGACGTTGACAAGGTGAAGGAGCGCGAGAAAGAACTTCAGAAGAAATTCGCCAATTTGAAGGCGCAACAGGACGATTCTTCCAATGCTTAAGTCCAAATTGTCAGTCAGTTTACTTCATATATTTTTGTTGTCTTGTTTTTCCAGTTGAGTTGTCCGTTATAATAAAATAAAACTGTTATTATCAGAATCGTTATGTATGTAGTCATTGTAGTCGTTCACTTAAAGTTTCGTATCAATAAAGTCTCATAAGGAAAATCTTTCCGTTTTGTCGTATTTATCTGTAGCACGTTACTTCGCCTGTATTTGAAAAATATAAGTCATCATATCAAGAACCTGGCAGTTCAAGTTTTCATTTTATATTGGTTAATTCATCCTCCATAATGACTGGTGACAATTTTGCTTTTAAGCTTGGCATTACTGCTGCTGAGTACCAGCAGATTCTGCAAGTGAGTTTTTCAAAATGCATATTACATACATAAAAGCCCTGATTTGATTATTTACCCCTTGAATATTCATTCCAGCTTAAAACCAACGTGAAAGAAATTTGGCCAGAGAAGCTACTCGCCCAGTCGTACGAAGACCAGTTTCTCTACCTGGTGAGATGGATTAGAGCCCGAGACCATGACCTGGAGAAAGCTACAAACATGCTTAGAAATGTGTGTAAATTTTTAATCAAATTTGAACCAGAATGCATTTTACTATTACAAATTTCACAGCTTAAGTTTTTACTCTAGCATTTAATATGGAGAGCCTCAAGGAATGCAGACGATGCCCTTACAAAGGAACCCCATCCGTTTTTCATCCAAAACTATCCATTCAGTTTTACAGGAGTTGATCGTTTGGGACATCCTAGTACGAAAGACATTTTAGTTGCCATGGCATACTACAAAACTTAATTTTCCATGTGATTTTTTTTCTTTTTAAGTAATGTGCGTTCCTTTTAACGAATGGGACTTCAGAGAGGTCACTCGGCACACCGAACGCCTTGCCGAATTCGAAGGATTTTTAGTCTACTTCTTTGAAAAAATTTTGCATAAAATTTCATTTGAAAATGCAATGCGACCGAGCGGCCATCCCCCAATAACATTCAACGAATGGGACTTCAGAGAGGTCACTCGGCACACCGAACGCCTTGCCGAATTCGAAGGATTTTTAGTCTACTTCTTTGAAAAAATTTTGCATAAAATTTCATTCGAAAATGCAATGCGACCGAGCGGCCATCCCCCGATAACTCAGATCACCTTCATTGCAGATTTGAAAAACTATTCATATGGACAGCTCATTCAATACTCAGCTATCAAGAAAATTGCGGAAGTTGCAGTAAAATTTCACATTACCCCTAAAAATCTTAGAGCAAAAATGATTCATTCCTTAGTCATATGATGCCATGAACAAATTTATGCAACATTACAATATTAAATCTGTTTGCAGGGAGTTTTTGAAGCACATTATCCGGAAGTTTGCCATAAGGTAATGTATTTCTTTTGTGAACCTTAGTAAACAAAATAAGTGATGAAAATGAGGTAGTGTAATTTTGAACCTGGTCTATATATTCGTGTCGTCACAGGTTTTTTGGATCAATTGTCCATCGTATGTAGGTCTCCTATCGAACATTGTCCGTCCCGTGGTCCCCGCAAAAGTGATGAAGAAGGTGAAATACTACTCGTCTATGCGCAAATGGCAGGCGGAAATGAATGATATAATAGATCCAACAATTATCTCAACACGATATGGGGGATTGCTGAAATAAGTTACAAAAACTAAATGTTTTACAAAATATTCATTCTGTAAACAGGATTTTATTGTTTTCCTTAAGTAATAAAAGAAATGTGTGAATATGGGTACGAAATATGCCTACTGTCATAAGTTGGGAAATAACAAATAACATTGTGGGAAAGAAAAATTCTCATTTTACCAATCTATAAACTCAATGCCCATAAAATTTATCACTTTGATTTTATGGTCTGGAAGGAAAAAACACGGTTTCAATAGCAATTTGGACCTCCATTTTAAAAAAGATGATCTTGTTTGTTGTAACTTACCTTCCCTACAGGTTGCCTACAGATCTTAGCATACTGGTATCCAGTAAAATTGATTATTCAGATTGGAAATTTTAAATTTTTTTTTTTTGAAAGTCAATTTGTGTTGAAAACCGTTTCAAAATGAGTAATCTAGTTTCTGGAAATACTGGAATCACCAAAGAGGAATATCTGCTTATTTTACAGGTATACGTATCCATATTTTCACCATTTAAGAATTTTCTATCGTGGTGGTATTAACTAGCGTGAAACTTTTAATTTAAGCTGAAAGAAAATGTGAAGGATTTGTTGCCTGCAAAAATAACTTCAAAATCAGTGGACGATCAAAATCTCTATTTTGTTCGATGGATTCGAGGTTGAAATTATTTTCATTTTTATATGAATACCTCTATTATGAATTTAGTTTTTATAAACCGGATCTTGTGTAAATAGCTCGGGAAAACAATATTGAGAAAGCGACAGACATGCTACGGAATGTAAGACGATAAACACGATAAATTGTTTTTGTATAATTTAGTATTATATGAAACTTTAATCATTTTCGTGACAGAGTATTGAGTGGCGTATTCAAAGAAAAGCGGATGAAGCTCTAAACTTTAAAATCCATGTATTTTATTGCGAAAATTTTTCTTTTTCATTTCCTGGCTTGGATAAACAAGGACAACCAGGTAAATCGTAAAACCTTGTGAAAAATATTCATGCTGGAAACTGTTCTGGAAAATTCTGTATCGTCCAATGTTTTTAGTGGTTTGTATCCCTTTTAATGAGTGGGACTTCCGTAAAATTGTCGCGGACCCGGATCGTCTCCAGGAATTTGAAGACTTCATGACATACTATTTTGAAAATGTTATGAATCAGATTGAACACGCTCATCAGAACAGACCCATTGGAGCTTCACCAGTGACTCAGTTAACATTAATCCTTGATGCAAAAGGCTTTCCATACGGACAATTGATTAAATACGCTGCAGTTAAGAAAATCATGCAGGCTGGGGTAACTTGAGACAAACTTAGAATCACAATTCTTTTTCCCAATGATTTAATAATTTTGTTTTGTTTCATTTAGAGCACTTATGAAGCTCACTATCCAGAATGCGTCTGTCAAATCATATTTTTGAATTGTCCTTCATACTTTGGAATGTTGCTGAACATTTTGAAACCCGTGGTTGCAGCAAAAACAATGGGGAAAATCAAATGCTATTCTTCTCTAACCAAGTGGCAGGCGGAAATGGAGAAAATTGTAAGTCCTGATATTTTGCAGGAACGTTATGGAGGTATTCTACAAAACTAACAGAACTATCACACTTCTTACCAATTTGTCAATAACTTGGTGGCTTTCAATAAACAAAAATTATGAACTCTCAACTTTGATTTTTGAAATTTCCTACTGCCCACCGTGGCGTTGTAAAATTCCATGGCAGCGGCCGTGAGGTTCTTTGAGAGGGTCCATGAGGATCAAAACTGCCCAGTCATTTTTTCAGGTTTGATTAACTCCAGACGCAAAAACCCTGAATGTTTCATACTATGATGTTTTAACAAGCGTCCTTTTCAGAGCACCAAAACTACAAACAAAGGACACATTTCCAGTCCCACTCATTTTCCCTTTGCAGTATGGTAAACGTTCTTTATCGTTTCTGGTTGTCCCGTGATGGCGGGTTGTTTAAAACGATGCTCCACATTTGTTTTCTTGTAAAAAATCCCTAGTGCATGCATATAATGTAGTACTCTACCGTGTCTTGCAGTCTATTCAACTGTCTATTTCAAATCCAATTTTAAATAATTTTAACTTACTCACTGCCAAGGATAATTGTTGCGCTTGTAATTAAAATGAATGTCAAGGAGGAAGCAATTGTCGACGTAAGTTGGAATTTAGTTTTACTTCCTCGTTTTTTGTTGTTGTCCAATTGAATGATTAAGAAATTTCATCCAGGAAATAATTCCTTGGTCCAAGGAGAGTAAAAGGGTTCTTTGGAAGCTTCCGAATTGGAGCCAGCAGAAAGAAAACTACGTTGCCGGGTCAAGATTGTCCCTAGTTTTGAAAACCTATCAGGGAGGGCTTCGGGTTTGTTTTGGGCTGAAGTGGACTAATCACACTCACCACACATACTTCCCCCAAGTGGGTGGTCATCAAAGTATGACAAGATACTTGTCACTGGTTGCCGAACCTGTTCAAGGGCTTACCGGCAATCCCGATCTGTTACAGGTCAAGCTCTCTTGGAATGCCAAAATCGATGGAAACCGACGGTCGCATCAGACTGAGGTTAGTATCCTAAACAATACATAATATTTTATCATGTCGCAATATAAAATTATTTAATGGAAGTATTTTATTTTTTAGTTCGAGACTTGCGTCAATTTCGGTACAAGTTGGGGCGGAACAGGAACGCGACTGGTGGTATTCGATAAGATGATTCCGGATGCAACTTGGGATATTCAACTTAACGGGGAGTACTGCCCTAGTTCCTTGCCGCTCCCGATTCCGGAAGGGGAGGATCTCATCCTTACCATTACCGTCACAGTTGTTCGGTCCAATGCGCAAAAGGTTGTTAAGAAAGATTAAAATACCATATTTACAATGAATACTAGTTCTGTTCCTGCTTTTACTTCTATTCTGAACTCAATTTCGCTGAGTGATGAGTGAGTTCTATTTCAATTCTAAAATTAAACTAATTCAATTTTCAGTTCAATTCTTTATCTAATAAACCCAGTAGAAATATATTGCGTTTAATAAAACATTTCTAATTAATTATGTCGTTGTTTCACTCAATATTATTTTAAAAGTGGTAGTAAGACGCATGCTCCTGTGCATAAACCACCTTCTTTTTCCTCGGGACATACTTCATCTGTCATCCTTTGCCGGCCACTGTCCACCCACTCATTATCCCCCCGCTGCGCCCTCCTCCGAATCTTCTCCACGTCCGTCCTTGGGAATCGTTTTCTCTTCCTCGCCACGTACCCCGGAAGATGTGTCTTCTTATGCTTTTGGAACTCAACTTTCTCTTTGAATCTCCGGTGATAACTGTCCTACAGTCACACCCATAGGCGTACTCGGTGGAATGACTCTCCTCGTGTCTCCTCCTGAGGAAACTCACTGTCCTGAAGGACCTCCCTCGGGTATTGCACGAGAACGGTTTTTTCCCGTGTGGACTGGTGTGTAATTGATCAAATTCTTCTCGGGTTTGGGTCAGTTGGTGGTCCTTGAGGGCCTGCGGGGAACTACACTGGATTCAGCACTGCTCACACGTAAACTGTCCAGCGAGCGACAGAAGATGATATCGGATCGTGGCATTTTTACACCACCACATCACCACACCATAAACTTCTGGGCCGGCCTGTCGTTTTCTTCAGGAATGGCAGGTCATAATCAAATTCAGGTACGTTGGAAGCCGTCTGGGAGTCGTCTTCAATGTCACCTTCTAAATTACGATTTTCAGTCTCATTGGCGAGTCGTCGTGGAGATCGTCTTGTGTATCATGTGGAGGTAATGCAGGCGGGAGATAGGTTTCCTCCGAATCAGTTTGAGAAGCACAGTCAGCTTTTGAGGGCAACTGTTTTCAAATTTTCAAGTTTTTCATAAAAAACTCAGTTCTTATAAAGTTTTAAAATTTAAACAAGCTTTCGGCTATATATGCAAGCACATTCGACATGTTTCCCTAAACATTTCATGCAATGATCCATTTAAGTATGAACTGTGCCACTGAACTTATATGACATGAATTTTTGATAAGATAACAGTCTGTTGCTACCAATATTACCAATATTAGAAAAAAATGAGTAGTAGTTGTAGTATTTCACGTAGCATTGATTCAGCTTAATATTACAAATTAATCGACGTAGTGTCAAATATATTATGGGTTACATTGCAGTGATATTAAATGGTGTATATCAACAATTAAACAGAGTTTGCTATGCGGTTATGTGAACCCAAACACTGAAAATTTTGCTCATATGTACAATTGGGTATTGCATTACGCAAAAAATAACTATCCAAACTATATAAAAAACGAAGCAAACTAAACATAATTTTGTATGCAACAGATAGCTCAAAGGCTCTCATTATGGAACCCTTCGCCCTTGGTAGATCCCTGCGCAAAGAATTCTACATGGGCTCCAGTTTGACTCCACTAAACCACGGCTCCTATGGAACCTACCCAAAAGTTGTTGGAGCAGCTTTAAACGACTACCAAATCAAGTTTGAACAGAATCCTGATTTGTGGCTTTGTAGAAAAGTAAAAATTGAATTAAAAAATGTTCGTAATCTTCTTGGAAATCTAATTAACGCTAATCCATCAGATATTGTTATGGTGCCCAATACAACATCCGCCATTACCGCCATTTTGCGCAGCATCAGATTCGCACCAGGGGAACGGATACTTCATTTTAATACTACATTAGGAGGAATCAAAAACGCAATCCAGTACATTGTCGATTCCAGTGGAGGTGTCGTGTCAACAGTTGTCTTTAGTGCAACTTTTCCAATGAACAATACCGATTTTGTTGCGAAATTCTCTTCTTTCCTTGACAAAGTTCATGATGATCAACGGCCAATCCGTATTGCAATAGTCGACCATATTTCATCTGCACCTGCAGTTGTCGCACCAATCGATCAGTTGATTCCTTTACTCAAAAGAAGAAATATTTTAGTTTTAATTGACGGAGCTCATGCAA
>JAAXOA010004229.1:0-10519 GCA_036561885.1 Salina celebensis
ACTGGCTCCTTGGCTATTTACGGGAATAGTGTATAGCTATGGATTTCAGGGAGACAACATCAAACAGTTTACAACTCCGCAGCATACAGATCCAATTGATACATTCAAGGAAATCGCTGAAGCCAATTACACGATTTATTCAAATCCTGCAGACTGGGTCATCGAAGATTTAAGGGCCTGTTTGCACTATGCTGTTTTTCAAAATATGCAGGATCCTAATCGTACCTGTTTGCAAGAATCCCTGAGTAATTTTGAATCGAAGTTTCACCGCACAATGGTTTTTGCTGCATTTGACGAAACAAGGAATTTTACAACTACAGAGAAAATATTATTTGGGTTACTAAAAACTCCCGAAACTGTCGAGACATTTGGCCAACTTTTCCGAAATTCTATTAAATTCAACGCAAAACGAATTGAGGAATGTTCCATGGTTGCATATGCCGACGATCTCTTCAGTGTACTGCAGATTGAGAAGGAAGTTTTGAAAAATGACAGATTAGCATTCGATGCCGAGTTGCATGTTAGTACAAAACCCTACCGTAATTTGTACATGATGCTAATGCCACACAGATTCCCAATTCTTCCGGAAATTTATAACCGGAGGCAGTACTCCCTCTTTCAGTCTGGTATATGGAGCGTGTGGTGGGGATGGAAGAAGCAGAGGGCTCGAAGATTTAATAATGCTTTGAATGAGAAAAGAAGCTATGCCAAAAGACAACCCAAACCAATCGGAATTTCTTATAATATAAGAACCATATTTTATGTTTCTTTCTCCCTCCTTATCCCTTCAGCTTTCATCTTGTGTGGTGAGATAGGGATAGATATAGAAGTATTCAAAATGCTTGCATTCTTTGTTAATCGTATTCCATCTTACTTAGCTGGTATCAGCGAAATATTTGCCGCATGGATTAGAAATTTTGTTATCAAAATATTCATCAGGATAACGATTTTGATTCCTCGGGAATACCCATGGTGGCCTATGACGCTATGTTGGACAAAATTTAAGCAGAAAGCGAATATTAAACGTAACTTTTTGCTACCTATTTTAACGAAGACTCATGCTAAGCTAATGAACACTATTAATAATGGTACATATCTGAATGTGCAGTAACTGTATCACACGAATTTTTAGAAGAGAAAATATGATTTAAAAGACCATTATTGATGGAGATGAGACCCATTATTGTGAAGTCGGCAACCAGTTAACTTCACGCTTCATAGCTCACGTGTATTTGACAAACGCAAATGTTGAATGAATTACCATATGAAACCTTTCTGTCCTTGGAGTTTCTTCGCAGACCATGATTGGATTGATGCTGCTGTGCTTCGATGTAAGCTAAAAACAGGTACCTGGATCCGTCAACTAGAAAAACTCCGCATAAAACAGAAAGGTTTGGAACATTCAATTATAATAATGCATTTTAGTTAGTAATTCCTTCAAATATGTTAAGTGGATAGATATTCCAAATGTAGCTGAATAAGTTGTTGGCAGTTTTCTTCTACTATGCAAGCCATACCGATATTCTAATAAAGTGTATACCGTATCTTCCTAACTAGTCTTGAAAAATCAAATACGAACTTTTTATTAAGGAGCGAAAGCTGCTTTATAAGATCGTCGTTGTTGTCTGTCTGTCCGTCTGTCCGTTTGCACGATATCTCAAGAACCGTTCATCGTACCACGCTGAAATTTGGCGCACGTGTTCCTTATGTTTGTGCAATCATATAGTATAATTTTCAAGTCGTTTCGTTTTGACGTTGTCGAGTTAAATGAACGATTAACTTTAATGCATCGTTAAACGCAAATTTTTTTATTGGCTCTTTCGATAGAACTTTTCGAGCTGATCGTTTTTTCGCATTGACGTTATGTGTAATAAACTAACGTTCTCGAGATAACAGCGTAACTAACGTTAACGTAACGCCAACTAGTTACTGTTTTTTGTTTTAAACGTTTACTTTTGTTCAACGTTTTAAACGTTAACTTCTGTTACAGGTTTGAAACGTTTACTTCTGTTTACCGTTTTAACAGTTTACTGTACTACAATGTTTACTAATTATGAGCCGTTTCTTTCGCTCCTTCCGTTAACCGTGCTTCGCGTTTTATTTCATTCATTAAATTAAATCGGCCCATTTCAGACACGGCCACCAAAAAATTAAACCAGCTTTAATTTTTAGGTTAGTGTATCCTACAATATGGTGTCAAAAGAAATTAGCAAGCAACCAGTTGAATCTCGGTCGATTTATGGAAGTGTCCATTACGTAAATTTTGGTAAATAAAATAATAGTTTTGCATTCTAGTAACCGCTGTGGAGTTACCACGAAACAGGCGTACGGCCTTGGTTTATACATACGCAGAAGGAATTATCTTCATTTTGTGCAGATTATATAGTTTGTTAAATATAAGGGAAAATGGCAAGTGCAATGTATTTTGCATTGGAATCTGTAGTATGTAGGCAACATATCAATGGTTGGCCAACTGAGACATGCAAGCAGAAAATGTAGGACGCGTTTCAGTTTCCAAACCCCAGCAGTTCTTCACAACTCGTGCAACATTGTAAGGCATACACGACGGTATTTCCAGCCGTAAACCACCCTCAAGAAGCCTTCCAAACTCGTTAGTCCATGCCAATCCTCCATAAGGTACTTGACCAAACGTGTATATTTCCCAGACTGTTACTCCGTACATCCAAACATCAGTTTTCTCGTTGAAAATTAGTTTTCGCAAGGACTCAGGAGCCATCCACCGCCATGGCAGAGGTTCTTCACCAGTTTTGACGTAAATATTATACTTCTCCATCCGGCGGGACAATCCAAAGTCGCAAATTTTGCAACTCATTTGTTGGTCAAGCAGAATATTCCGTGTTGCAATATCTGCATGCACAATCTGTACAAGGTAAAATAACAATTAAACATTAGATACTGCTAATGGTGTTAACCTGATGTTTACAATTGCTTCATACGTTTTCAGATACAAGGTACTCCAAACCTTGAGCAATTTCAAGGCACCATTTCATAATGACAGCATCGATTTCCTCCAAGGGTACGCCTTTGTTGGTTGAATGGATGTCACCAACCCTCCCGACGTCTGTCGAGCCTGGTCGTAGGGTCGGTAAGATTTGTTGCAGTGATCCATTTGGACAATATTCCAAAATGATCTTTAGTTCTCCTTGTCTGAACTTTGCCGTACACAAACCGAAGTATTTAATTACATTCGGGTGAATTTTTAAATTCCGAAGTGTGGCAGCCTCAGAAATAAGCCCGCGGAGGGACAAAAGGTTTTCAGTATCAAGTCTGCCGCCAAAGGTTGACTGGAAAACTTTCACTGCTACGTCTTGTTGAGTGTTGCCTGTTTTGAGTGTGCATTTGTAAACGACCGTTTTTGAAGATCCTTTTCCTAGCAGATCACTTGAGGCTATGAACCCCGATACAAGATTAATCCAACAAAATAATGATTAAAATGATGCATTGAAAAGTACTCTTCTTACTCATATCCAAGTCAGGATCCACGTTGGACGTAAAATCGGAGAGCAACTCTCGTGCTTCTTTTCTTGAAAGAATGTACTTCTTCCGATAAAAATGAATCCCGAGTGGGACACTTATTGAACCTATTAATACAACTAGGAGGGAAAACGAAGCCACTATTGTAAGGGTAGTAATGTGACCTGTCCAGTGCGAAGTGTTCAAAGGTTTCTGTTTGGCTAAATTTTTCATCATCACAAGCCCATCTAATATTCACAGAAATAGGAACCGTTATGTTACAAAACTACGTATATAGGTGGTTTAAAAAAATTAACAAGCTTTGTTCATTTGGTGTTATGAATAATGCACGCAGAATTATTGGAATCATTGATAAATTGTTTGTTATAGTGTTAGTTCACTGTATTTTTCATAAATTTTCTTTGTCGTTCTGTGAACTAATTAATTTTAATTAAAGAATGATTCTAATGAATGTTTCATAAAACCGACTGATGAAGTTAGATTACTTCTAAAAACCCACCACATAAGGTATGACAACCCTTTGCAGTCTAACCTAGCTTTAAGAACGGCGTGGAAAAGGGCATATTAGATATATTGCAGATATGTCATGATTTATAATTTAGAGCGTTAAAACACAGCTTTTATGGGTGTTCTTATAGGCAGGGTGGACTGCATATACATATTACATGGCTCGTTGTTGCACCTGAGTGCCGTCCGTGCAATTTATAATGTACAATAAGCTATCCAAGAAAGGTTCCCTAATATTTATGTGTAATCATCAGTTTCAAAATTATAGGCTTTAACAACTTACATGATTTGTGATTCAAGAGCTGTCCACTTGTCTCATCCGTGATCCACCAACTACAAGCACATTCGATAGAGTTCTTCATGCATATAGTTGGCTTTGCAGATTGATATGCATTATCCATGATGAGATACACATCCATTTTCTCCGCCCAGTTTCCCAAGATTTCCCAAAAACGAGCATACTCGAGTCTCGCTTTCCATGACGTGCTGTTCAGCACGTGGCAGCCCCTTACTCTTATTTTGGAACGAACAAGTGGCCCTCGATTCTTCTGAGGGAAGATGTGCGGTTGTATATTGGTTAGTAGTTTAGTTACATCTTCTAAATCCCTTATAGTCTTGGTTGCAGTTTGAACTGCGCCCATATCCAATATCTCAGATATTGTAATCTCCGGTTCATACACAAAAGTGTCAAACTGGTCCAGCATTGATAAAACTTGAGTTACATTCAAAAGCGAAGAAACTTTTAATGCGAGACGCTCTACTTCTTCCCCAATGTGCTGAGCTGTCATCTTCAGTGCCAAAAAGTACGAAAGAAATAAGAATCGCACTGTCCGGGGAGAAATAATTAATCCTGTTTTGAAAGGCGTTTCCCGAATTCTCTCCATGAATTTTGTGACGTTGGCCAGACCAGCAAAAAGACTACTGCCACAATACTCATCGTCTTCTTTTGAGGGACAGGGCTCTGATTCCAAACAGGGATTCCATTCAATTAAAATTTCCGTGAAAACATTTCCACACAAAGATTTTGCATTGCTGATATCAGAGAGTAGATCGTTCAGTATTTCCAAATTATCAGCCAAATAATGGACATAAGGTATCAAAATTGCAACTTGGTAAAGTGAGTCGGATGAGCAGAATAATTGCAAGTTATTTTTGGTTTGTCCTTGTCTCTTATTAACCATATTGAGACGTATCACGACGCTATCTTGAACAGTAACAAGATCCATTAAATTTTTATTGCTTAAATCGTTAACGCGAACTACAAACGCTATTAATGTCCTGGAAAGGGTCATTGGAGAGTATATCCATTTGTCTGAGTAATAAACTGAACTTGAAATGGCATCGTCTGCCGGAGAACTGGAAGTGGCTATTGGTATGTACCTATGGGTGTCTCCCTGTGCCACTTGCAAAGTCAAAGGTGGAATGGTCAATAGAGTATTTTGAAAGTCTATTTTAAGCAATAAAGGTAAAAGGTCGTACACCAGCATCCCAATCTGCGCCCGCCGAACTGCTGGAGCACACTTGGTAAGATCATATCTTCTGCCACGTATTAACACTAAAGAATCTTCTTGAAATGGTAACTTTGTCAACCAGCTGGTACTTCGTTGACAGTTACGTCCGAGAAATACATATCCACAGCTTATGTTGCTTTCTTTAACATGGCTGTTGCAGATTTCCACGTCCCGCTTTATCACAGATACAACAGAAGAGTCAATGCGAAGCTCGTTATAATGCAGAAAGATAAAGGCTACAGTTCCAGGAAGATTTGAGTTAATTTCCTGTGCATAATTCATAACAGTTTCCAACTCGTCGTGAATGTTACCCGCGGGAGTAAAAGCGATCCATAGTTGTATGGGTCGAAGATGGTAGGTTTCCTTGTGAGTATCAGCATATCTTAATACTGCAGATAGTAGTTTCGGAATTGATATATTTCCTTGATTTGCATTCAATTGGTCGGGAGTAGACAAGGAGGGAAAGATGACTAAAAACCGATGAAAGATTTGCGTAAAGGAGTAGTCGTGATAAGTACCGTTATCCCTAACGTATACATCCGTTGAAAGAACCTTATAAAGGTCATGCGCCGAGATAGAGATTACCGCAGAAGTAGACTGATTACGAGAGACATCTGAGTATAATTTTGGGGTTTCCAAACGACACTCGGGTTGTGATACTTGGTTTTTGAAGCTCAATCTGGAAATTCTCTGAGCTTGCAACGACACAAATGTAAATCTATTTGGAGTACCGTTTTCAATTTCAAAATGTGTTGAATTCAAAAGAAACTTATTTTCGTCATCAATAACACCGGCTATTTTCATACCGCTCTGAATGACGGCATAGATGCATGCATCAAGGTCTGAACGTTCATATGCGGCTAGCAGGTTGTCATAAGTATCATTTCTTAAAGTTAGGAATACTGGTATTGACTTTTGCGACTGGATATGGCCAAAGATGGATATTTTCTCAATACAAAGCCGAAAGTCAAAGATAAAACCGCACTAGGAATCCGTGAGCAACTGCTATCTCGTCGCATAGTGCCCATTTCTGACTAAGGCTAAATCCATCCAAAGGACCAACACTGACTGAGGTGAGGTCAAGAAGAACAAGTGATATGACACCTTTGGCGTCATTGGCAATGTTCTGAATATGAGCTAAGTTTGCATGGTAGACATTTGCATTGTGAATTCCTGGTACCAGAGACAAATACACACTTAGATTTTTCCAATCATCCGAATTGTTTTGGTTTATGCTGTGCATAGTAGCTAAGGCGTCTCGTATCAAGTTGAAGTCCTCTGTTGAATCTGCAGAGGCACAATAACACTTAAATTGCATATTTGATTTTAAAGTAACCAAACCTGAAGTTGGGAAATAGTACCTTCGTCGGCGATGCAATTTAACCTCACAAAGTACGAACGAATTGTTTCTTCAAGAGTTGCCTCAAACAAGGTCGTATCTGCATGCTTGATCACACCTGTCGTTTGAATGATTTTTTGCAGCACAGAAACTTCTGTTTCCACTATTGGGGGAGTCCAACCGGTGTCCTAGCCAAACAATTCAAATGGTCATTTATCACGAGAATAATATACTTCTTACCGTCATTTCAAACGTATCAGTTTTATACACCATATTACATATTGAGGACATACCTGTACAAAAGTGGACAAGTTGACGGAGGTTCCATGCGCTATTTTACAACAAAATATGAATGTGATCCCAACCAAACAAAGCTTGCGGGTCTCGGGATGATAATATTTAGTCATTTTTAACACAAGAAAAACATCCGAAGTAATCAAATACTTATATGCAACTTTCCAGGAATGGTAGCCTACTTGAAACAGGCTTTGCTAATACAATGACAAAATATTAAAAATACA
Organism: Salina celebensis; assembly: GCA_036561885.1. Classification (NCBI taxonomy): domain Eukaryota; kingdom Metazoa; phylum Arthropoda; class Collembola; order Entomobryomorpha; family Paronellidae; genus Salina; species Salina celebensis. The sequence continues at coordinate 7,374 of JAAXOA010004229.1, forward strand.
GAGTCAGTAAACTATTTGTAAACTGTTGCACGGAAGTCAATGAGGTTTGTGGCGTCTTGAATATTCCTAAACGAAGAAAATGGTTACTCGTATTACATCTTAAATATTCAAGTCGAAGCTGTTCTTAAAACATTATCAGGAAACCACAATAGTAAATTCTAAAAATTAAAAACATTTGCTTTATCAGTAAATGTCAATAAAAACAAGTAAGCTTACCCACTAAAAATGGAGATCTAAATATTTGAATGATGTAATCGATGATGAATCAGAAGACTCTTAGTTACCATTACTCAGTCAGCACGGTAGGCCAGGATAAAGCAATAATAATTGTAACAAGAATAAGCTGAGAAATCTTCCCAAATTTTATTTATTGAAACCTAAATACTTGCTACATATGATGCAATATTTTTATAAATCTAGAAGGAAGTTAATGCAGACACCTAGTTGTTTTTTTTATAATTTAGAGATGAAATAATTTTTCATGTGGGTGCATGTTAAAAGCTGCCGTAAAGCATCTATGCACCCAACCGAAAAGAGATAAATCTGGGGATTTTTCAGTTTTATTTATTTTGTCCAGTTCCTGTGCCGGTGTATTTGGTTATCATAACTATTATAGCTTTTCCTATTCATCGTCTTCGTTAAGCAATGAATGCAAGTAAAAATAATATTCTACATGTTCTTTCTTGGAGAATTTGAGGTTCATGAGTTTAGGGACTCATATACATATGACATCGAAACAATGCCTTATGACCGACATGATTCTTCAATATTTTCCATATCTCTTCGCTTAACTTGTTGTCGTCGATTAATCATTATCCAATGCAAACTTTAATATATTTGTTGCATGAATTGAAGTTGTAATAAGAATTTTAATGGATTGATTGCGTGACAAACTTTATTGCAAAAACGTAATCAGTCTAGTCTGACGGATATGACATAATTCGAAGAAGCCTGGAGACCGTGCTCTTAATAAATTTGGATTGTATGTTTATCATCAACACGTATTTACATATACTTTCCAAGGGCAATGTGAACCATGCAAATGGAAGAATAAATGATAAATTCTTCAGGTTAAAGCGTATTTAATGCACACTCATGAAATCTTTTAGGATGATTGATATGCCATGCAGTGTTCAATGTTGTTTAAATGTCCGGGCCAACGCAGTTTGGCAAAGTACGAGCGGAAATGCTATCATTATGGTGAACATTAATTAGTTTTATTGAATCATATTTACTTATCAATTTGTAATGAACAGATAGTTTATGCATGGTATTATTGCCACCCTTAGTTACCCAATTATCCAGTTATTTTTTAAATTACACACATATATCTAATGCGAGTCAGCAAACTGTCACAGACAGACATGAAACAGCAAACTCATCTGTCATGATAAACATGTATAATCCCGCGGACATCCTTGAAAGGTCCAAAATATTCAAAACTACTTAAAAGTAGTTCTTAAAAGATCCCTCAAACCTTGATAGCGTCATCCAAAAAACTACGTAAATACTGTCACCGTCAATATAATCAAGAATTTGACTAAATGCGAATATCACAGTCATCGCTGCACGTGTGGAAACAGCTACGGCGGTTAGCTATAGCTCGGTTTTGGCGGCAGCCAGATTTTATAGCCTTAACGGCAGCAGTACGTATGTAAACATCACTATATTACGTATCTTGTGCTTTCCAGTTGCAGTGACTAGTCCGCTAAATACGGAAAGAAAGTCAATCCCTTTCCCTTTGATAAAGAAATCATATATCATATTTATTACTCTTACGCCTTTCTAGATGCTTCAGGATTGCTTATATTCATTGGAATAAAAGTTCTGCTGTGGCTAAGTCTTGTCGTAATATTCAACACAGTTTTGCAGAAATTTACAAATGACGCTAAATAGTATATACAATCTAGATCCTAATAGAATTTAAAGACAGAGCTTACAAGTATGCATGTAGAACGTATGTAACTCGCGCTAATTTCAATCATCTCGAGTAGAGGAGGTTATATCAAATCTTTAATTAATTGTTAACCTCTTCGATTTAAATTCTTGGTGGGGAAAATTCGCATCTGTTTCTACAATGAAACGTTTTCTTCGCGAGTGACCGTATATAGGTACGAGAATGTAGTAGCTAACTCTATTCACTGCTTTGTGCTTCCTTCGGCGTCTGAGCTTTTGACGATAAATGAACGTAACTGTACCTGACCGAATATTTTTCTTTCGTACCTTCGAAGTCCTTTTATGAGTTCGTTGTGACTTAACCTCTTCTACTTGTAATGAGTGAATGTATCACTCAAGTGAATGTAATGAGTTATTAACTAAGGTGGATATTTTTAGCATTACTGAAAGAAGGAGATACTGCCTTCTAAAATTTTGCTGTAACAATTTAATGTATGATGGTTTATTCAGTGACTGGTTCAAAAAACTCAATACAAGGGGTATAGACGCCTTCCCTAGAGTTCAAGTACCACATTTTAAATCAGTGAAAGCAAAAGACTCCGTGAAGCGCTGTGCAATAGTAGAATGGAACTCGCTAAATAGAAAGATTACTTGGGATAAAGATATGAATAAGTCGAGGTTTCTTCAAGCAATCAATGAACTAATCAAATGTAATCGTTATACTATATAATTATGACATGACTTATAACTTTTGTGTAGTTTATTTTATGTATGGAGTTTACGTAAGGATATCAGCCAGAATTCTGTGTTTTATTATGTTAAACGCCTGTTAAACTTTTTTAACGAAATAAAGACAAATCAAATCAAATCAAATCAAATCAAATCTACGTCTTTTGCCAAGTGTTTAGCACTTTCTTTCTCAAGTACGGGAGACTTTTTATTGGCTAAAACACAAAATATTATGGATGACCCTGACAACCACTCTGCAATGAATGCTGGCAAGGCTACGCATAAGAATATTGCATAAAGTGTAATAACAGCTATTTGTGTGTAAAGTGCAAGGGAAGTAAATTGAATAACTCTTGAGGACTCAGATCCTTTGTCAGTGTAAAGTAAAATTTGGCGTTCTGAATTCCATGCAACGGCATACACTTGCTCCTGCACCTTGTTCCAGATAATGTGAAGTCCAGATGCCGCCCATAAGCTGGCAATTGGTAGTACAAGTTTTGCATAATAGTTTCTGCTTCAAA
>JAAXOA010004230.1:0-10518 GCA_036561885.1 Salina celebensis
AACAAAAGTAAATATCAAGACAAAGAGAAAGCGAGACGAATTTGGCAATAGAATACCTAATATAAAAGCAAACAACAAAACAATCTCTGAAATCAGATTTTCTCTTTCTCCATAATTTATATAATAACAATCGGTTTCGTTCTGCTTTTATTCCCATTTCCCACGGAAAATCCCGAAGCTGGCTTTGACATGTGGTTGAGTAGTAAAGTGAAAGAGAATGTTTTCTATAATTGTTAATTGTAATGCGTAATCTATAAGGTATTAGCAAATTCCCAAAACTATATCATCCTCATGCAAAGCTAGATTTGTATTACAATAGAAGCTGCTCCTACTCACTACTGCTCACCCAGGTGAAACCAAACACGGTGGATAAAATAACTGTACGGAAAATCAGCTCTATGAGGAGCTATGCCCTCAACTTGGAAAAGCTCTTATATCAGGTTCAGAGTGAAAAATCCATTTTTATTGCCCAGTACAAAAAGGTATTGGATTTTGATGAAACATACAAACACTGCACAGACTACTCCAATAACGATCGAGATCGAAGACCTTTTTTGATCCTTTTACGACTTTATATGCAGTAGCAGCTCCATTAGCCTGATTAAAATGTACATTAAAATCGTAAAAGCCTATTTTCAACTCTCCAAAACTTACCTGAACTCAACTATGTATGCTAATCTTTTCGTAGAAAATACAAATCCTACTTGACAATACATTCCAATAAACCCAACAGAAATTGATTCGGTTTAAAAGTTGACGTTACATAAATGAAATCACGTCAGCTTCTGTCTTCCTATCAAAATCCTAGTTGGGGAACATAACCTTTGTTAGAATTATATAAAATCTTTAATGGCGTAGATGACATTGCACGGATTCAGTTATGTAAGCAGTTTGCATTAACAATGCAATGAAAGCCTTACGATTACCATTTCGATTAGGAATTTAGTAACAGAATGCCAATGTCAAAAGACTGCCAAAAACGTCTCATCTTGCAAGTACATCGGAAGCCAAATGCACATTTTCCCTTACGATTTCCATAATCTGGAAACCTCTTTGACTTGCATACTAGTGACTATTATAGTTCCGTAAGTACCACTCAAAGACCCCATAAAATGGAGCTCCTAATGACCGTGAGAACGAGTCCATAAATGTCAGTTACTGTCGTTTCAAATAAGCTCCAAGTACATGCGTCAAGGCCTGCTCCAAGTACTAGAATTTTTTTTAAACTTCCTTCAAACTTTCTTTTGCATTCCAAAGAAGAAAAAAAATCCTTCATTCCTGGGATTTTTAGTGCTGACTAAACAGGTATATAAAAAAGTGTACATAACGGCTGCATGAATACACAGTGAATGTCCCCAAGGGCCAGGATTTTTTTTTGGACTATGAACTATTCTAAGAAGATAGAGAAAGGTTATAAAAATAGTACTTTTTTGTTTACGTAGTTGTTTGGAAGGTGATCACGCGTTTGATTATTTGTACAAAAACTATAAAACCACGCACCATTTAAACTCTTTTATGCTCAATGTATAGAGCAAAAGGTTAGTTTACTTAGTTTTGGATGTTTTTTCCGTTTTTATCAGCAGTTTCTGAAAATAAAAGAAACTTTTTGGTTGTATTATGGGAATATCGATGATATGAGGTTTTTATATGCTAAGAATTTTTTATGGAGGTAAAGACTGAAATGTTTGTCAACCAGTGCAGTATGAAAGTTACTGCGGTTATCGTCCGGAAAGTTATTTATTGCGTTTTCAGTGAATTTTAGTTCTATTGTATGTATATTTATCGATACGATATTATAGTTCAAGTCAAGAAATCATTGGAAAGATAGGATAGGAAAGAGAAAGGTTGGGTTTTAACTTTTAGATACGCTAGAGAGATCAAAATACCCCTTCTAGAAAATAGTTGGAATCAGCTATTTTCACAAACACGCAAATACATCGTTATGAACTCATGAGTCAATTCAGTCAGTTCAGTTTTAATTTCATTTAATTTAATTATGCTAACTTGTTTTTATGATGTGCAGTTGCCGTCACAGAGTCAATACCAGCCAGTAAAGTATCTTGTATTTCTGCTCAATGTTTGTATGAATCTGCCAAGTACCCACTTCTGACTAAAGCGTATGCAAGTGCTAAGTAAATAGTACTGGCCATTATATAATATGAATCTTAATTTAAAAACTACTATTGTGTGATTTTACACTAACAAAGTAATATCAAGTAAAATCATTAAAACATCAAGCCTGATTCAAAAGTAGCTCCCAATATTATGTACACCCGTAAAGCTTACAATTAGTCAAAGCAACCAGCTACAATTTTAAAAGAACTCCTGATAATAACAATTTCATGGTAAGGGCCTGGTAAGGGCAAAACTCTGGTCTGCAGTTGGAAGAAGTATAGGGCCAAGGATTTTTTTTTTTCATCAACAGCGTTCGCTTGCAGTGAGAGCAACAGCCGAGCCGCAACTGTACTGTATGATCTTCATTTAGGCCCTTGAGTTACCTCCAAGCCCAACCTTGTGCAACTTGCGAGATTACATGGTCCTCCAAAGGCCTTTCAACTTGCCCTGTCTTGTAGGATTTATTCGTGAAAACTTTTGTAACGTGCCATTGCCATTATGTATCTTGTTATTTTTGTTTTGGTCATAACCACCTCACGTTTAGCCGAAGGAATGTTTGAAATTCCTACAATAGATACTTCCATTCAATCATACTGGGATGCCTTATCAATCGAAAGGATAGTAAACCAATCATGTGGTAAGAGCGTAAAAATCAACATTTTTATGCATAAGTTTTCTTTCCTGGAGTCTAACTAAAATGCTTTTGCAATCAGAATGCGGCAAGCCAACCAGTTCCCAACGGACGACTCCTTGGAACTTATTCCTTCACTCACAAGGCCGTTCTGGAAGTATGGTACAACCAGTTACTTGCATCGCGACAATTATCGCTTCCAACCTTGCTGTAACGTCCCACAGATGTATACTCATCGATGGCAAAATGCGTCATCATGACCTTCTAAGGGTATACTTCCAAGATGAAGGCACAACCATTGCCGATGTCAAGGACATTTGTCTAACCGACACATATGAAAAAGACGCATCCACAATAAAGTTTCCGGTAGATGAAGTCATCTTCAATCCACGTTATGCGGCGAGCTCTGAATATAAAATGTAACACAATATAATAAGATTAGTAGAACTCCTACAAGCTTATCTTTTACTTATAATGCCAATGCCTGATTTGCATAGGTTTCCGGAAAATGACGTCGCTATCCTTAAAATTAAAGGGAGTTTTTTCTCCAAACCGGAACTGGCGCCAATTTGTGTTCCGCCCGCAGACATAGAAGAAAATATAATGCCTTATTTGCATAGGTTTCCGGAAAATGACGTCGCTATCCTTAAAATTAAAGGGAGTTTTTTCTCCAAACCGGAACTGGCGCCAATTTGTGTTCCGCCCGCAGACATAGAAGAAATTGGCAACGTTACAGGGTTCTATTACAATGTCCCTATGAACCCAGTCGCTATTAACCACAGTGCAATGATGCAGCAGGCTGGGAGAATCTTCGAGAAACGATTCTGCCAAGAACGGCTATTAGATGATCCTGCCGATTACAATCAGTCTCACTGGTCCTTCTACAAAACATTATGTTTTGTGTATGATAACTTCGAAGACCAGACTAAATTCATGGTTAGCACAATGCAACTTTTCTTTTTACGTTATACGCATGCGCGTTAGGAATCCGTAAAATGGTTAAAATTCCAGTTATATTTTAGACAAGAGAAGGAGGTCCTATAATAGTAATGGACCCTCAGAACCGCACATATCTTGTGGGTTTAGCGGCAGTAATTGGAGAATTAGCTGCGTCTGGATTTTACGCTTCAGTTGGCATTGAAAAAATCTTTGCGTCTTCGATAAAGTGGATAACAAAGTTCCTAGAGTACTACGGTGACAGGGGCAGAGAAAAAAGTACTTGGTGCAAAACACCCGAGCTGAAGTTTGGTAAAAAAATAATTCCGCGTGTGAGCACTTCCGGTGAATCCCTACCGACCATGGAAAAACAACACACAGTTAGGGAGGGACAAGTCGTTAGATTGCGGTATGAATTTTATGTAGTTTAATGATAATGTATGAAGATTTGGATTTACTTAACATAGTTAATGTTAATTTTAGTTTGTGGACTGGCCCTGTCATCAAAAAAGCTTAGAATCATTGGTGGTCAAGAAGCTCAACCACGGGAATACAGCTGGATGGTACAATTACGTGTGAGAGATGATCAGGAAATGACCTCGCTCTGTGGAGGCTCCGTAATCAATAGCAGGCTAATTTTAACTGCGTAAAGATTTTTGACTTCCATATTTTTTTGTACCGCAAAATTGTTTATCATTAAAATAGAAATTTTTCCCAGTAGGGCCCATTGTGTTATTGATGACGCTAAAATCAGAACCCGTCAAACCAAGTTTTGGGCAGTCCCAGAAGACGTTGATGCGACCATTTTCAGCCATTTAAGGATTGATGACCCAGAGTCACAACAACTGGAGATTTCTGCCGTTTTATTTCATCCGGACTACATTCCGCCACGAAGAGAATAGTGAGTATTGCAACAACTCATATAGGTAAAATAGCAGTATTCATTATATTTAAACTAATATTTTAGCTACATGTATTACGACTACGACGTGGCATTGTTAATACTGGCCGAAGACTTGCCTTTTACTAAAAGCGGCCCTGGTCTCCGCCCTGTCTGCCTTCCAGAGAACGGACATTATGAAGATCCCGTAGGTCAAACAGCCAAGGTATTTTTATACAGTTCGACTTCGCTTAAACAAAATTTGCATTTGTATATTTTGCAATGCCACACATATTTATTCTGTCTAAAATCATACTTATGAATGAGCTTTTTTTTCTGCAAAAAACTTCAGGTCACTGGATGGGGATACACTGACCCAGACGTATGACTTTAAAATTCTCATATTGAAATTGATACTTTGATACTGAAGTAACATGTTAAGACTAAATTACTGTCCGCAGAATGAAGAGTCCTCATCATTGGCAAATCGATTAATGGAGATAGACGTTCCTGTAATTCCTTTGTCAAAATGTCAAAGTGTCGGCAATTATACAATGACCGATAACTTTCTTTGTGCTGGAACATTAGACAAGTATCATGATTCGGCACAAGTAAGCAAAATTATACAGGGTAACGTACATGTTTATGGGGTACTTTGAGACTTTTAGATGATGAAGTATTCTTTATATTTTCAGGGAGACTCAGGTCAGTACGCACCAAAAGAATGCGTGTCGACAAATTCAGCTGATTTTATTGTCAATTTAGGTGGGCCACTAATGATTCAAGAACCTACTTATAAACAGTGGACCGAATTTGGACTTGTTAGCCATGCATATCCAGTGGGAGGCAAAACGGCAGCGCTATACACAGACATTCAAAGTATTTACGATTGGTATATGATATTACAATCACAAGTATAATACAACACTGTTATAATGAGTAATTTTGGATAAAATATCAGAAGTTCTTGACTTCATTGAATATCATTCAATGAGAGTGAGGGCAAAGTGGTGCATACCTGCAAACGAAGGACGTGTCCTCTCAAATGAACATAAACCCGATAGGTAACTAATTAATTGTTGTTGTCCTAATAGAATATAATCTTCCGGGCATATGATAACAATTTTCTGTGCTGTATGAATATAAAAAAGGACCTCCTTGGATGACAAGACCACGACGGAATATGAGGAAACGAGACAACAACAAAACAAGCAAAGATCGGAAGGGATATGGAGAACGGGGAGAAAGAAGGGGAAAAAAGTGATTATAGCGTGATTCTCTTCTATGTTTTCTCATAAAAGTTTGGGTGGATTTTAAAAGTTTTACTATGCTGATTTCAATAATTAAAATGGATATTTTTGCTGGGAAGCAGTTCTTTGTCTCTTACGAATTCAATAGGTTGATACTTTTGTAAAGTTTAAATTAGGATCTGGTAATATATCTCGTGGCATGAAAAGTGAATAAAGCAATTTTGTAAAAAATCAAAATTCAACAAATCGAGAGACATCATTATGAGAATCCATAAGTAACCCTTGAATCCATAAATCAATTTTAGGGACCCGCGACACGCCTCATTCTTGCACAATAAAGTTATTTTAGCCAGTAATAACAATCAGTTTCAATGTTTATTAAGTATGTTAACAAAGCAAAATCTTCTAATATAATGTGCCATCTAGTCAAGTAACGAAATAACCATTTCTATTTGTAACAGTTACTCTTCATTGCTAAATTTAAAATACGGCATTTACAGATCCATAAAGAACACAACACAATAGAACAAACAAACAAAACGTTGTAAAGAAGCAGCGCAACGCTTGCAAAATGACAAAGCATACGCTCCGCGCTGTGTAACTTTCCGGTAGTACTGAATGCGACTATTCTTCGCCACCTTTAATCATCTTCCTGTCGTTAGTGGCTTCCTGGCTGAAGTTAAGTAATAAAATAGTCTTATACATATTGTCGGCCAAACAGAGCGTTGTTGTATACGTTTTGGCTTTTCAGGAACTAATTTGTCACAGATCTGAGTAAGTTGATAACACATTATTAAAATCATGACAGTATGTTCTAATAACATTGTTCTTTAACGTAGGGAATGATTTAATATTTAGAATTAGGTGCTCAGTTAGGTTTTCTCCATAATATAAGCATGCAGGGACTGAAGACGTAAGGTCATAAAGAGTGGAATCACTATTCAAAAATGCTCGCACATGAACTATTCCTTTATATCTTGTCAAGTGATCTGTTGAATGCAGCAACTTCCCGAAATAGTGAGCTGCATATTGCAACTTTTCCGATTTCCGAAATTTCCAGCAATGAAATTGACCAAAGCCTGTTACCAAAAGAAGAAGAACGGCTGAAATTTTCTGGATTGTTTGACTGGACTAATAATATGGAGACATACGTAACGAAACAAGCGGACAATGACATGTCTCGCATACTAACCGAAGTAAGCCAGCTTCTTCCGAGAAATTCCCTGTTTATGAGTACCGATCCAAATCACATGAAAGCTGTGGCAATTCTTAAAAGAGTCTTATTGAGTGAGTTTTAACCTTTGTTTATGTACAATGCGTTTAGATAACATGGATTTATAAATTACAGAGGAAGAAAATGCGAACGAGGCTATACAAACTGCTGCTTTTCTTCGGCAAAGGGAGGAAATTAATCCACACGCTTGGGCTCGAGCGGTTTATGCTACATCCATGATTCGGCCAGACTGGCAAGGGCTCTCGAAACCTCCTGTTTGGACAGTACTACCAAGCTCCTTTTTCCCTGAAAAGGCCATTTATAATCTTCAAAATCAGTTAGAGGATGGCTCACTTAAAGATGGTGGCGTATGTATCATAATAATTCGAATATTTGTTTTATTTTGTAACTTTATTTTGTATTATCCTCTTGTACCATTCTTAATAGTCCTGCCAAGAGGTCAACGGTTATAACGGCGTTAGTAATGGAGTAGAAAACAAACTATGGTATTTTCGGGAAGATATAGCTGCAAATGCGCACCACTTTAATTGGCATCTCATGTACCCGTTTTTTCAAGAAACTGAAACTGATAGAATTGGTAATTGATATTTTACAATACCAGTCATTACTTACTGTGGATTTGGCCTATATTGTCTCTATTTCGCAATCATAGGCGAGATGTTTTATTTTCATCATCACGAAGTGCTAACAAGGTAATTTAACACACGTGATATCGCTAATATATATATATATATATATGTACCTAACATGCGTACAATTGTGGAAGTTACTTATACTTTCATAGATATCAAACGGAGCGTATTTCAAACAAACTGGGGCCAGTAGCTTCATTTGAATGTGGTCCTGAACAAGTGATTCCAGTCGAATTCCATCCAAACTTAGTGGAGACTGATTGGGTGGATAGGCCAGCGGGAAAAAAGATTTCTGTAGGTAATATATCTAAAATCTTTCATGAGATTCAGTGATTTATTTTTGTTTACCAGGATGTATATAGAGAGGGACAAATATATACGCCTCTTGAACGCATCGAGTACAGGAGTGTGATACTTGACCATGTGAATCAGGGATTTTTATTGAACGTATGTTACGAAAATCAAATGGTCAAAATGCACGCAAAGACCCGCTGTATTTTTTCCACATTTTCTTAATAAGCCAACTTTAACCGGTAATAGCTGCCTAATATTGCAGGCTAATGGAGAACAAGTCTCTCTTAATGATATGGATGGAATTAACAAGCTAGGAGCAGCCGTGGAAGCTTCAGTACGCTCAGTAAATCCAGATCTTTATGGGCATTTGGATCATGGCATTCACAACATTGGTCATGTTTTGATCGGTGGCGTCATGGATCCGAATCTTGATGGGCCTGAAGGTATATAACTGATATACTGATATCACAGTTTTCCTCGTCTCGTAAATTGACATTACATTCATACAGGAGTTATGGTCGAAAACTCGGTAGCAATGCGTGACCCAGTTTTCTACATGCTTCACCAGGACATCGATAAGATTATGATCGCTCATAAAAATACGCTTACACCGTATGCAAATTCTTCAGTAAGTGTATAACGCTTAATCGCATACCCTGTGGCACTACCCATAATTGTTGGTACATTTTTGAATGCTTCCAAATTAGCTTCCAATTGTTTTAGACGACTTTGTCATGGAAAGTGTTCAGATTGAATCACCCACACAAAGACCGAACACCCTTAGGACATATTGGAACAATGCCAAGTTCGACCTTTCCAGAGGCTTTGACTTCCAGTCAGAGATGCTTGAACCGTTGACAGTATGTCAGTGGCATTTGGACCACATGGACTTCGAATACGTTTTTAATATTGTAACCAAATTCAAAAGAATCAGGGTAGAATTACCCGAGCACCCAACATTAATTACTCTAAATCGCCACCTACAATGTAATGAGTGTCGGGTGCTGCATTAATGGCTGATGGTCAAACCCAAGCTCAACTGGGTGTTGAATGCTGGGTGCTGGGGTAATTCTACCAAAAAACAGCACATAACAAGTATAGATATCTATATGTAAAGTAACTTAAACTTAAACCTTCCAGATTAACAAATTCAGAACACCTATGGTAGTCACGATTCGGGTTTTCATGTACCCGCTTTATGACGAGGATGATAACAAAGTTTACAATAGAACAAGAAAGACTTCATGTCTTTACAATGGACATTTTCCAAGTTACTTGTAAGATTTTATGCAAGTTTTAATTGATTATTAATCCTATTGTGTGAATAATTTATCACAGTAGTGGGAGGGAACAACGTCATTCGAAGAAGGTCCCTTGAGAGCGCTGTAACAATTCCTAGACTTCAACATTATGCAAATCAACCGAGTGCGGATCCCCAGTCGAGACTCCATTGCGGATGTGGGTGGCCCCACCACTTGTTGGTTCCCAAGGGCAGGTCTGAGTCAACAGGTGGTTTGAAGCTGGGATTGTTTGCAATGATGACTTTGACAGACCCCAGTATAGATCTAAGGCCCAGATCTGCACCAGGGTGCCAGACGTCATATGTTTATTGTGGGATGTTTGGTGGTCTGTATCCGGACCCGTATCCAATGGGATATCCGTTTGATCGTAGATTTTTTGATACTGAGTCGCCTGCTTTTACAATCCAAGACTTAGCTCAGAACACACCAAATGCTGCCTACACATCGATAACCGTCTATCACGATGGACCTGAATTGGGGCCACTTAATTCATGACCAAAGGATCTCATTTACGAAACGGAGGCTATTTATGTTAAGGAGTGAAAGCGTTTTCAGGGAACTTCGTAAGTTTCGAAAGCATGGAAATAGATATGTAAAAGACAACGAGAACATTTTTTTCAGAAACAACAACGCAAAAAGTTTGAAGAAAATCCAACCGCAACTAATCGAGAGAAATTATTTTGAGAATCCATAAGTAACCCATGAATTCATTATGTCAAAACATTCAGAAATGATTTGTGTTTCATCCAATTTTTGTCGTTGCTATAAACAATGCGGTCTTCATTTTGAAATAAACAAACTAAAAGTCGGCTTCAAAAAACCTTTACGTTTGTACTTAGTCGCAGCATTTACCTAACTTAATATCTCTTGAATGATCCATTGCCTGTGCGAAGAAAAGTTAGACAGAGAAGTCAAGATGCTCAAGTCTCCACCTCCAACCCCGGTGAATGTCGAGGATGTTCAGGCAGTTGTGACCACTACGGTATCTTGGCACTCCTATCTGATTTAATTTTTTTAAATCTGCAATTATGCTACTATTAATTGTTAAATCGATGTTAAATCTTGTTCTAGTTGGACAAGTCAGAATCGTTTTCATTCATGTGGAAAATACAAAACTATTCAAAATTTCTAGGACGATATAGCCTGGATAAGATAAGCTCTCCCATCTTGCATGGAGGCCCACACAGTAATCATAGCTGGTAAACAATTCAATTTATCTCCCTCCGCACTGTTAAAATCTGTGCA
>JAAXOA010004231.1:0-10515 GCA_036561885.1 Salina celebensis
GTTCCTCCATGCCCCAGTTGAGTTTATGATTTCCAAGAATGATAGGATTAATATTATCCTCATCGTCTACCTCGCTTACAAACTGCCGCATGAAGGATTCCCTGACTTTCGGAAGAATGAAATCGGATGGTAGTTTGTTTAATCTAGCCATGCGAGGGCTGTCTGGAAACTTTTCAAACATTCTCAAGCGCCACGGCAGTGTTTCTGTTATAAATTATTAAAATGGTTTTTAAAGAAAAATTAAGGATTGTTTTTAGTCATTCATATACATATTGGCATAATAGGCATAAATGAGCATGATTTGTACCTTTAATTTCGGCAGATTGCTCCCTAAACTTAAGCTGCTTCAATTTCTTGATATCTTCGTCAAGCTGCAAGTTATCCAAGATGACAGCGACGAAAAGGCTCAACACAATCAAAGTTACAAACAAGTGGTACAAAATGAAGTACATTGCAACGATTGGAGCCAAGGTATCATTCGTCCGAACCATTGTTTCATCCATCACTTCCACCCATGCTTCCTGAGTTAGAATTTGAAACATGCTCATGAAAGCTTCTGGAAATGTTTCAAACTTTGAAAAATCCTTTAAGAAGCAAAACAACTGCATCGAGATACTTGAAGAAATGATGAGTAAGCACATTGTGAAGATAACCAAAGAGCCGAGTTTCTTTCCGGGCCCGAAAATCTTGTGAACGAAGTCTTCCAACATTGGAGACGCTTTCATAAGTCGTACAACACGAAGCACCTGGAACCAGGTGAGAGCGCTGAGGTAGAGCCGTGGAAATGGTATCACATGTATGGAAGTTCCAATTACAAGGAGTAACTCAAACTTGTGAATTGACTGCTTGAAGTATCCTCGAAGACCTAAGCACCAGATTTTGAAGAGGGCTTCCACGTTGAAGAACACTGTGAAGCCTAACTCGACATAGTAATACTTTGCTACTTCGTCTGGTAACCGCTCGTTAAATCGGCGATTTTTTTCAGAAATTGTCTCCGTGTCAAAGTTCATCGTAGCTGTGAAGACTGCGTTTGCTAGAATGGCACACATCACCAAAAGCCTAGAAAAGAATACATAATAATATTAATAATTATATATATATCTAACTCCAGTAGATGCATGGATGTGTTTGTCGAAAATATTCCATACCTGAAGGCTGCTGACATTAAAATAACTTGAAAAGGCCAAGGTGCAATGCCTTTCTGTTTGTCTCCATCAATCTGGACCAGCTTCCAACCGAAGTCGTCTCCGGTTAACACACGGACTGAATGTTCATCTGCCAAGCGCCCGGTAGCTCTGGTTCCCCACATTTGCTGGAACTGAACACGAATCTCGTTGAAAGTTTCGGTGATAACAGCAATGAAAACGTTCTTCACCAGCCAAGCCAAGAAGAAAATCATGGTGACAAAGTACAAAGGAGCTCTCCAGCCAGGTAGGGAATCGATTGCACGGGCCATTATGTAAACCCAACCCTCCTGGGATGACGCTTGGTACACGGTGAACAAGCTTGTAGCTGGAAGATCAATGTATAATTGAATTAGTCATGTAATCTTTTTTCACTTTCAATTCGGCGAATTAATTTGTTTTTACCGAATTCATCAAATCCAGCAAACCCTTGCTTCTTCCGGGAAATTTCTGTGTGTAAAATATTATATTAAGTAACGATTTCTTCAATGTCATTGCAATGAAGATCATTGATCTTTTACCAAGTCTGACGCATTCAAATCCAACTGGACACTGATATCCAGACTCATTGTCAGTGGAACAGTACGTATCAGGAATAGCCAGGTCGTTCAGAGTAATGTTACTGTGAATAATTCCAACGCAATTTTATATTAAACCATGAATGAAAGTAGCTTCTAATGTGTTTTATCTGTTAGTTGATTGGTAATTAATGTTCACCTTGCATTAGCACCAGCAATCACACAATGATTTCTCAACTCGCCAAAAAACTGGACTCCGAGAAGTCCGTACAAACTCATAAAGAAGACAAAGAACAGCGTGACGTTGTAAATTTGCTGGGAGGACCTCTTGAAAATCTGATTGATTCGTGATTTAGGCATTTGGAACTTGAGGAAAATTCGGATGAATCTAATCATGATGAGAGGTCGTGGGAAGCGTAATACAGTCAAAGAATGGAAGCTGAAAACAAACGCGTAAAGAATTTGATATCATGGCTATCACATTGAGATGTCTGAATTTAATGATGATGGTGCGGAACGTACGGTTCTATCAGATTCATAATCTCGAACATTTGGAGTATCAAGGAAATCCAGTGGAAGAAAACCATGAACGAGTCAAAGATACACCAACGGTCTTTGAAGTAGCCATTCGGTCGTTTGAACAGCCCCCGGATATTCATCTTGACAATCATTTCCGCAGTGAACAAAAAAGTGACGATCATGTCCGTTATGAAAGTTGCAAACTGAAGAAAAGGATATCTTTCGAATGTGCGTGGCGTGTTGACACAAACGGAAACAAGGGAAGCCAGTGCACACAGACGAAGCAGCCGTCTTACCCATGTCTGTAATTGAAAATAGCCAGAATTAAAGCTTCTATTAATTACTGATATACAACAAGTGTGATTAGATTTATGTAATCTTAAAAACATACCCATTCGATGTCTGCATGCTCACTCAACGCTTCGTCAGGCCCATAGTCCGTCAGTATGGGCTCTGGCCTTAAACTTTGCTTACGGCCCAACATCGCAAAATGTTTAGGCCATAAACTCATCAATAATTAAATGAAAAATGATTCCTCGTAATACATCTCGCAAAATTGCGAAAACTAAACTTCAGAACAAACAAAGAATAGTGTTTTCACAACAGTGGAACCAGAAACATGATGTTAAGTTAGATGTTGAGTATTTATTGGGAAGGATGTGCAAATTTTTAGCAGTTTATGATATTAACTGTGTGCAGTTTCCAAAATAACATCGGCTTGAGCAGAATGGAAGAAACTGCAATTGTCCAACATTAATACGTAGATATATAAGTAATATACCCCCGAGGAGTACATGCTTTTGTGTTCCACTAGTAGCACATGTACGTATTTTCCATGCAAAAATCTGCGAAGCCTGTGGAACCCGTTGTAGTCCACTTCTCCATTTTTCGAGAAAGCATCGGATCTGAAATTCACATTCCGGGAAACTCCGGGCTCTCTATCTGGCTTTTTTCGTGCATCGTTCCATCATACGTGACATGATAGTGGAAGCAGTTGTCAGCTAAAGTACTATATGCGGTTACGCTTGTTGAAGGTAGCCTTTTTATATAGCTTCGGACTTAACTTGACTGACATGCATGCAAAAACTTGATAAATGATAGATGAGCTGATTTGTGCTTATATGAAAGGAATGCAACTGAGAAACTACCGAAATATCTTTCTAGAAACATTTAGGACATGCCTTATCGCTTATTAGTTTTATGGAACATATTTTGTTGCACATTTCCATTTGTAAAAATTAAGTTTTACCTTTGATCTTCAAGGGAATCTCGTTTTTTATAGCTATTACAGCTTAATTTTATTGTCATACAAAAATAGTCGTGGACGAATGCGAGTAATACATAGAAAATGATAGCAATTAGAATACAACTGAATTTACATACAATTTGAATGTAGTAATTTTACAACTTCAAATTAATTAACAGAGTTTCATCCGAATAGATCCGACTAGGACTTTAATATCGCTTTTCTGCAGATGTAAGGGTACTAGATGGAGAGTCGAAAGAATGTTTTTGATTGTTGTAAATGTAATAGCCTCCTGGTGTCACCGTATGGGGGTTTTCGGGCTGAAAGTAGTGAGCAGGAGGTCGTAGTACAAAATTAAAGCACTTCATACTAACAGGATCGTCTACAGGAATGGCTGGAATCACAAAACAAACCTTTGTAAATGCTTACACAACAGTCAAAAGTGTTAGTATTTTATAAGATTTACCTCCTCTAAACGACTCAATGGTGATGGGGGGTTGATGAGGATCCTCAGGATTAAACTTGTACCGAGGGATCAGCCACTGAAGAGATATGTACCGCTCGCAATACTGGTCCGTGTGGAATGCGAGAATCTGGGCGTAATACTTCGTCTCTTCTTTCTGTGTGGAAACGACATCGCCAATTTTGAACCAGACTTGTTTGTACTCAATCTTTGATCCGTTGTATGGAACAATTCTGGGCGCCAGTTCCTCCTAAAACAAAAAATAAAGATTACATTTGTATCCAACATTCCTTTTCCATCCAAAAGCAAACCGAATTACCTTTAATAACGCTGCAAGTCTAGCAGACACAACATGTTTCTTAATCTCCTCTCCTTCTCCTATGGCATCTTGCTGAACAGGTTTAAACTTCCGACGAGTATTTCGACGACCTCCTCCTCGTTTCCGCTTGGTCCCTGGTTTCACCTCCGTCTCCTCATCGTCATAAGGAGGTTGAGAATAAAACAGCTTGGCTTCTTCATCAGAATCTTCCCCTCTTCCATAATCTTGCTTTAATTTTTGTACTGCTCGTTTCATAAATTTTGAAGGTTCCTTTAATGCCGCCCGAACAAACTTGGCATCCTCCTCAGCCTCGGACGCCTCCAATCCTCTTGTTTTCGGCCTATTTTGTTGGTCCATAATTATATAAACAAAAGTCACAAGTGACAAACAAACAAAATCGTTAGGAATATTCGATTCGAGCTTGTATTTAATTTTACTCGATACAAACTTCAGCTGAAACTCTATTTGGCTCCAAAAACATTGTATCTATCAGCAAGTATCACTCGCATCTGGAATATTTCTCACATTACCCCACTACTTCTATTTTTCGTTGTCCAAGCCTCGAATCGCCATTGAGTAATAAAAGTCTTCTACATGGCTCTGTGAAAGATAAACTTGCGTCGATATAACTCATTCATAGGACTTTCGTATAAAAAACAACTTTTATCAAATTCTTACTTCTTCCAGTATCCGTCTCGACTCGGCTCATGAATGCAGGTATTGTCCGATTCGGACAAACTTCCTTCGGATGGATATTATCAGTAGAGCAATTCAAACAAAATGAATTGGTTGGAAATCAATGTTTGTCTTGCTGTGAAAAAACAAAGTAATTTTAAAACATCTTTCATAATAATAAATTAAGAAACAAACTTTTCAATTGGGCATGAGATTAAAATTCTTTTTCCCTTGTTTTCAAACTTCGTTTGTGGAAAGTTTTTCATACTACTTTGTTCAAACGTTAGTGCGTCATCGTTCAAAGTATTTTTTTTTCTTTCAAGCCTGTTTTAACTAAAACTCACCATTTGGTTGAATCCACAATACAAAATACGTTGTTTGATACACCAACCATCAAATGATGTGGAATATAGATGAGAATGAATATAATAGGGACAAACAGTGTTTTCATTTTTTGGGTGTATATTTCTTGTTCACATTTCATTTTTCTCTTGTGGAACTTGTCTGTATAAATTATAATGACGGATCAGCAGGACAAGGATTATGGATTCTTATTTAATCTAAAAAAAACTTATATGATCACGGACTGGAGGATATAAAATCTGTAACATTGTTATAATGCACGTGCAGATATCTTTAAAGTGTTATTACTGTCAAAATACTGTCATCTAGTTGAACTGGACACATAGTATAAACAGTTTAGTTTTCATTTCTGTATGGTATGGGAATTTGCGTTATCTTCATTGTGACAATCTGACAATTTGATGTCTAAGTCCAACTGACAATTGGTGTTTTGAGGTTGTAGGCGTCAACTCTGAAATGTTTAAAGGGGGAGGTGTGTAGGGTGCTTTTTATCGGTAACTGTGAGTCTTGTGACGTGAATTGTGAATCACATTTTGGCGCAATAAACAACATTTCTAAAATAATTTTTCTTTAAGTTGGTAATTGTGACTTTTACTGCAACTCACCATTAGTGTCCGCATAAAATAATTTGTAATTTTCCCCTACAAATTTTGTTTAGAAGGGTAAGGGTATTTTTCTTGAGTTTATATCATTGTACTGTATAGACTGTTTTAATCATCAGTGTTCAACTTGTGTTCTGTTCTTGTGTTAAGGTGGAGTAATAAATAGGTCTATCTCGGTACTATTGTCAACGATGGCAGCTGAAATCAAACCCGGTGTTAAATTCGCTACCAATAAGAAACCAATCCTTGTGGGAAAGGTGGAAGGGTATGTTTTATACATACATATCTGGAATCAATTAACATGAGCTTCAAATGAGCTTACTGTAATTCTTCTTTTTGTTTGTTGAAATGGTAGTTTCACTGATGACCTAAACGATGTCATGCTAATTCCAGGAGAAGATGGGGTAATCACAGCAGGCGACGATAAGTATGCAACGAATTTTTCATGCAATGTATTAAGTGAAGTCATACACTTTCACTCATGTTTATCATTTATGGATTGCAGGACCGTACAAGTTTGGCTGAAGAGGGATTCTGGACAGTATTGGCCTAGCATATGTCAATATGTTCCATCGCAGGCGACATGTATTTTCGTGTGCTTCACTTCAGCGGAGTCAAGATTAGTTTTTATTGGGCTTGAGAACGGCACCGTAATGGAATTTAATTTAGCCCCTGATTGTAATAAGCTAGAACATAGACGAGACTATTTGTCACACGTAGCCCGAGTCGTCGGAGTGCACTTCGAGAAGGGGAGAGTGTTGAGTGTTTCCAGAGACAAAACGTTTCAGTGGGCGGACGCCAGAACTTCTAATATAGTTGCAACTCATACATTTGCCGCTTGGTGTACAGCTTTACAGTAAGTAATCGCCAACTAGCGTTTTTACTGATACGACATATTTCTCTCATTGAAATGAAGAACGGTTAATCTAACATCGTACGTTTCTGTTTAGGTATGACTCACTTACGGACCACGCCTTCGTGGGTGACTATGGCGGTCAAATTAGTATGTTAAAATTAACCGGAAACGACAATCTTACTTGTGTCACAACCTTCAAGGGTCATTCAGGGTCTGTGCGCTCCTTGCTGTGGGATTCAAACACTTCCTTCTTGTTTTCCGGCTCTTTCGATCAAAATATTTGCGTGTGGGACATTGGAGGCAAGAAAGGGACCGTGTATGAGCTTCAAGGCCACAAGTAAGTGTTCAGAAGTTTTCAAATTGACAATTTAAGAGCTAGATTAATTAATTGGATTATATTTTCTCTACAGGGGGAAAGTCACAGGACTAGCGTATTTAAACAGGACCTCTCAGCTCGTCTCAGGTGGTGAGGACTCAATCTTGGTTGCCTGGAACATGAAAGGAGAAAGAATACAAACGCCAGAATGGAAGGAATCTGACCTATGTGAAGTCTGCAAAAGACCATTTTTCTGGAATCTCCGTGCCATGATGGAAAATAAAACTATCGGTCAACGACAACATCATTGCAGGGCCTGTGGGAAAGCCGTTTGTGATAAGTGTTCAAGTCGGAGGACCTCTTTACCCAAAATGGGCTTTGAGTTTGATATTCGCGTTTGTGATCCTTGCTATGGTGGCATCACTGATAACGAGTAAGTGTGTAACTGTAAATTCTAGCTAAAGGTTTCAGTTGGAAGATATTTTAAATGATTTGGTTTGACGTTTGTGTGATTTGCAGTCGACAGTCATTAGCATCCTTCCATGAAGCAAAACAATCGATTGTAACTTTACATGTGGATGAAGCCAGGAATCTTTTGATCACAGTCGGCAGTGATCGCCTCATCAAAATTTGGGATATTTCTGCGCTGAATCAGTAGGCACACTTTTAATCAGGCAAACTGACTGAAACTTTCTTGTAAGATATTCGTAGTAAAAATTTAACTAATGTAAGTACTGTTCGATGAAAATATTGAGTTACATGAAAGTAAGTCTATATCCCCAAGCGAAAAACAATTATCTATTCCTATATATGAGCGTGATTGTGGTCGACAATTTTTAAATGAATAAAATCCATTGTTGTATTTCTCCCATTTTGGCTTTTTGGATAAGTCACAATCATAATTATTATCAACCCAACAGACCAAGCCAATGTTACGTTAGTTTTAATTTGTTAACCTCTTGAATCGAGAAATTTGAATGAACAATATACTAAAATGTAAATGTCAGTTATTGCGACCGAATGATGAAAATACACATTCTATGCAAGACAAACCTAAAAGCTAAACCAATCAACCACTTCCAATTGAATATATGTGTACATCACGCAGTATATTCAACACCAAAGATTTATAAAAATTTGAACAGAAAAATCGACTGCAAACTTTTATTACATTTACTTTACAGTCTAATCAGTCCACAATAATTTGCAGTGCAGTTTAAGTCATAGTTAAACATTTACCTACGGATGAATGCTTCCTGTCAATATTCCATGAAGACTTACAAGATCCTTCTCAATTCATACTAGCTTCTAATTGTACTTTGTAAGCATTCTTCTTTAACGACAAATGACATTTAGTAGATCATTTCTTTCCTAGCAGCCACTGAAAACTATAAAATATCGAAACTATATGTTGCCTTAATAATTTAAACCATATTTAAACTAACTGTTACTATGATTTAAACTTTATATTTGTATTTAAAGATAAGGTATGCTTAAAATGGATAATTTTTTTGTTTATTGAAGTGGAGCCTTTAAGACAATGATGTTTACTTTCAGTTTCAAAACAATGAGTTAATAAAAGCAGTTTGAATCAAGGTAAAGTCATAATTTTGTGACTGTCTGCAATTGCACAGTATCAATTACCAGTGGACTCTAAATTGCATTCATTTGTGCATCCCAATTAGTAGATGTCCTGCAGGGTGTGAATCAAATTTCCAGTTATAACGAGGTAAAATTGTTTTAATAACTTTCCATTGTTGCACCACAAGATGCACCACCGCATCGTCATCATAAAATGGATAATTTTTTTGTTTATTGAAGTGGAGCCTTTAAGACAATGATGTTTACTTTCAGTTTCAAAACAATGAGTTAATAAAAGCAGTTTGAATCAAGGTAAAATCATAATTTTGCGACTGTCTACAATTGCAAAGTATCAATTACCCGTGGACTCTAAATTGCATTCATTTGTGCATCCCAATTAGTAGATGTCCTGCAGGGTGTGAACCAAATTTCCAGTTATAACGAGGTAAAATTGTTTTAATAACTTTCCATTGTTGCACCACAAGATGCACCACCGCATCGTCATCGTGTAAATAAAATAAACACCAATTAGAATGAGAACGAAAGTCACCTTCAAGATAAAAATGACTCACTCAGCTAAAGCGTCTTTTCGTTTAGTTCTCACAGCACAGTTAATGAATTAGGTAAAGCTTGATTTTCTCACGATGTCCTATTAACCAAGACTTCTCATTATATCAAGTTTAAAGCATCGTAAAGCGTAAATGGTATACTTTACTTATGTTTGTAAGGCCAGTCAACGATTAATCTCCAATTTCCTGAAACGCTTGTTTTGAAGAGATTATCTAACGTATTATCTAGGCTTTTTGTGCACGCAGTTTTTTTATCAGTGGCTGCATACGCAATAGATATATGCATTGCTCAATAAGTAAAGAAATGGTACAAGATTAAGATTATCAGTTGTCGTTATATTTTACTTGGCTATCTAAATTATTGTACGATTGTTTCATAACCACACAGACACTATACTGATTTTGTTAAGAATATGCTGTTTACCTTCACAGGCAAATATTTGTTAAATTGAGTGAGTGCTGAGTACAAAATCGCTAATTAACTCACCTGCAAAGCAAAATACCAATGACATATATGACATTTGACAAATTAAAATGAAAAGTGTACATTACACATTTTCAATTTGCAATGTTTTTGCAAAATTACATAAATTATAAATCGCAGAACCAGAAAAATACATGGGAGTAAACTCGGGTATGTTTTTAGTTGACAGTCTTTATGATGAAACAATGGGCGGAAAATGTCATACCGCATAATTTAATTTACTAATGTCATAATTCAGTCAGGTAAACAAGCGGATGCTGTCTGTATGGCATGCAATTTCGCTATGATTTAATTCGATTTACTTGTTCTCCATTAAATTTATTTTGTCTTTGTAGAAAAAAAGAAAAGTGCATAGAAAAAAATCCTTAGACTTATTCTATGAGAAAAGTGGAGACAATTTTGAAGTATACTAAAACCATTGCAGCGTAAAATTTTCTAATAACTATTTTCAATCATTTATGCAATATTATTATTTCCGTTTGCCGTGTAAATTACGTCAGGAAGCCTGGCGATTGACAACATCCTCCCAGAAAACTTACTTTCTTTGTAGTAGTGAGCCGAAATGCTATTCCTAGGTTGCGATAAGTAGAGGTTTCTTTTGTACAAAAAAAATGTTCTATGACAGGACGTAAACAAGACACGTATAAATGGTAAATTATAAGGCGAAGACACTTTAATTTTTACGTGAAAAAAGTTCATTAAAAAAATCTTGTTGACCAAAAAATACCAAGGCTTTGTTTAATGCAATGTGTATAGGTATGCATGTTTTTGCTTGTTTGACCACAAAATGATAACCGATGCCTCATCCACTACTACCAAC
>JAAXOA010004232.1:0-10515 GCA_036561885.1 Salina celebensis
GAAAGAGTCCGAACCATATGAAGATTATGTGTACGGTAAGCTACGACTCATCGAATTGTTATCCACTGCCCTCACTGCGAATGGCGGGAACGCTGTATCGGAAAAGAGAAAAATTGATTATTTAATTTGTGGACTTCCGAAGCATGTTGCACGTGAGATATACAGGCAAAGTCCTGCGAAGGCGACTGACGTCTTGCCACTACTCCGTGTACATGACAAGTTTGATACGATCTATGGCCACGGGCCGAAGATTCCCAAGGCAGGTGTTAAAGAGATCGATTCGGAAGATCCAGGTATGTACAATCCTTTCGAGGTTATGGAAGGTATTAGAGCTTCAGTTGAAGAGATCAAAGGCGAAGTAAATGCCTTACAGAATTGGCGACAGAGTAAAAGTCAAGGGTACAACCAGAAGGGAAAACCAAACAAGTATAATTCAGGTAACTTCACGAAACAAGAGGATGATAAGGATGAGAAAGTGCAACGCACTGATAACCGGGTTGAATGTTGGAATTGTGGGCTTAAGGGGCACATAAAAATTAATTGTCGACGACCTCGGCGGGAGCCAGGTACTCCAAGGCAAAACCCCCCACAGAATGAATCCCAACAAGCTCCCCAGGGAAACTAGGTGCGACCGGAGGGATTCTTTCACAGGATCCTGCTCCGGTCACCAGCACTTACGTTTCGCATCCTTTAGAGCAGTATGAAAAACAGGATATTAGTCTTTTACAGCCCTTGAATGGCGGCAAGATTTTTTGTGAATTATTCATTTTTAATACACTAGTTAAAGTTTTGATTGATACGGGTGCTTCAGTTTCAGTTATTCACCCAGATGTTTTAAATTCTTTTGCTAAGTATCCAGAAATCCACCAGTATGATATAGAGCTAACCGCCGCTAACGGCAGTCGAATGAAAGTCTTAGGTTACATAGAAGCACAATTCGATTTTAGAACTTCTACCTTTCCAAATTTCAATAGGATAGCAACCCGCAAGCATCCGTTTTACGTTTGCAAGGACATCAACCAAAAATGTATTATAGGTTTGGAATTTTTAAGGGCACATAACTGTGTTATCGACGTAGCTATGCGTAGGCTTAGTTTGCCCGATCACGATAATGATAGCCGATTCGAAGTTCCATTGCTTATGTCTGTACCGGTAGTTAATCTCAAGGACGATAATGTCCAAGAATTAGACTTAAGTATTTTTGCTTTAGAAGATAGTTTAGGAGGCTTCACCTCAGAACAAAAACAAGCTCTTTTAATAAATCCTGAACTGAATGAGGAAGATAGATCACAGATCTTTGACGTGCTAAATAAGCACTATAAGGCGTTTGCTTGGAATATGAACCAGCTGGGAAAAAGTAAATTAGAAAAGTTCCAGATTATCGTAACGAGCGAACCAGTAGCAGCTAAATATTATCGCAAGTCTCCTCAAGAGTCTGCGATAATAAAAGCGCAGGTAGAAGAACTACTGGCAGCTGGTATCATCAGAGAAAGCAATTCACCTTATGTAAGTAACCCACTGGTTGTATCAAAGAAAACCAAAGAAGGAGAACCACCTTCCTACCGTATGGTGATTAGCTACAAAGCGCTCAACCGTGTTACTCAGATCGAGAACTTTGAGATGACGGATATTGAGACGCTCTTGCATTCCCTTAAAGGAATGTCTTGGTTTGTTAAACTTGACTTATTCAGCGGCTATTTTCAAATTTCCATGCAGGAAGAGAGCAAAAAGTACACTGCGTTTTGGACAGAGGATAATTTGTATGAGTACAATTATATGCCTTTCGGTGTACGTAATGCTCCGAGCTTTTTCTGTAAGCAGATGAGAAAAGTTCTAAGTGATTTGATTTGGAAAAAGATAGCTTGGCTTTATATGGACGATATTCTAATAGCAAGTAATTCAGTGGAAAGCCTGTGTGAAAAACTGGACCTAGTCCTGGGAAGGTTAGAAAGC
This sequence comes from Salina celebensis, assembly GCA_036561885.1. Classification (NCBI taxonomy): domain Eukaryota; kingdom Metazoa; phylum Arthropoda; class Collembola; order Entomobryomorpha; family Paronellidae; genus Salina; species Salina celebensis. The sequence continues at coordinate 1,954 of JAAXOA010004232.1, forward strand.
TTCGGTCTTACCTGTAAGCCCTCAAAATGCTTATTTGGATTACGAAGTATCCCTCTACTGGGCCACATAGTAAGTGGAGAAGGAGTCCACACAGAGCCAGATCGTTTAGAAACAATTCAGAAGTTGAAAGCACCCACTAACGTGGCTGAGGTCCGATCGTTTCTCGGTTTTCTCGGGTATTACCGTAAACTTGTTAAAGATTTTTCGATTATTGCTTACCCCTTAAGTAGATTGCTCCAGAAAAACGCCCGTTTTTACTGGGGAGAAGAGCAGCAGGAGGCGTATGAAACCCTCAAAGCTAAATTAATTCAACCCCCAATTCTTTCCCATTTTGATCCAGAGAAAGCTATCGAGATCCTCAGTGACGCCAGTTATAAGGGAATAGGTGGTTACTTGTGTCAACGATATGATGGTTTGAGAAAACCGGTTGCTTATGCATCACGTACGTTGTCACCAGCAGAAACTCGTTATAGTGCCACAGATTTAGAGTGCTTAAGTATCATATGGCTTGTGCAACGGTTCAGACACTATATTTGGAATCGGCCAGTATCGTTTTACACCGATTGCCATGCGTTGTGTGCTCTGAATAAGCTATCTTTCCCGAATTCCAGTCGCCTAACGAGATGGCAGCTCAGATTACAATCCTTAGACTTTCAAATATTCTATGAGAAAGGTTCTCAGAACCATGGCGCAGATTGCCTCAGCCGTTTAGGCTGGAAGGATTGTACAGCTGAAGACGAAGAAGATGACCAAGCTAGTATTTGTGTATTAGACAAAGTACCGAAGGGAGGTCCACCTCCTCCTCCTAGCTTGCTAAGTGTAAATGCTAGGGACGATCTGTCTATTTTACGTAATGCTCAGATGGACGATCCCGAAAGCAGAGAGTTGTTAGAACAGTTTTCTAGTGTGAATGAAGGACCGGGTTATCACGTCATGAACGGTGTCTTGTATTTTAAAAACAAGCTAGATGAACATGCCAGATTCTACATACCTCAGTCACTTCAGAGGACTTTGGTGAAAGACACCCATGAAAGTTTGCTGTTAGGGCATCCGGGCTTCCAGAAAACTCTCGACGTAGTGAAAAGTAGATATTTCTTTCCAGGTTTAAAGCAAATGGTAAAGAATATCATTCAAACCTGTTTAATTTGTCAAAAGAGCAAACGACCTCCGGAAGGCAAACTAGGTTTGACAATGAACATCTTTACGGAGGAAATGGACGTCTTTGACCTTGTGTCAGTCGACATCAGTGGTCCATATCCTACTTCGAAACGTGGTAATCGTTACGTGATTCTACTCGTTGATTATGTGAGTCGGTATAGCATTGCCAAAGCTTTACGTGACCAAACAGCCGATACTTGTATTAGATTTTTAGTAGAAGATTGTTTTTGCAAATTTGGGCTTCCGAAACGCATTTTGAGCGATAATGGCAGCTGCTTCACAGCTAGCTTTTACAAAGATCTTAATAAAGCTTTAGGAGTGAAAAATGTTTACACGAGTCCTTATCATAGCTGTGGTAATGGTGTTGTGGAACGCAACCATCGTTGCTATCAGACTATAATTTCTAAGTTTGTTAATTCGCATCACACGAATTGGTGTAAATTCCTGCCCAGTGCAATTTTTGGAATGAACGTCACAGTTCAAGCTAGTTTAAAGTACAGCCCGCATTATATCATGTTTGGCAGAGAGGCTAACCTACCACTTGATATCACGTTAGATCGCAGAGTGAACGATACCAATGTAGAAGAGCGTGTTAAAAGAATGATTGAAGTGCAGAAGGAAGCCTCGGCTAACTTGACTGAAGCTTTGAAAGCTCAGAAAGCACGTCGTGATTTAGAATACAAAGACGTAGAGTTCTTTGTCGGTGATCTAGTAATGATTTATCAGAGCAGAGCAATGATGCCAGAGCTGTCTCGAAAGTTTAATTTGAACTGGCATGGGCCTCATCGTATTATCGAAAAGTTAAGCCCACTGAATTATGTCACGCAACCCTTGTTTGATAGTAAAAACACTGGTGTTAAGTCACGCGTACATATCAACAGATTAAAGAAATTTTATCCCGGCGAAGAGCTCAAGGGTATTTTGTGGTCGTCAGGAGACGACGTAAATTCTGAAGGTGGGGGAGAAATCCCCAATTCTAAAAATTTGCCAGAAGAAGGAGTTGACTCATCTGAAGAATCTTCGGAAAGTCACTCTGATGCTAGTAAGGAGGATTATACTCCTGAAGAACGAATACCTAAGGTAGTCCGTAAGAGAGGACGCCCGCGAAAACACGTAAAACCAGGCGCTTCGGTAGTTTCAAATCCAGATCCGGAAACTAGAATTAAGACTAGATCAGGCAGATATATTAAACCTCCAGCTCGATATTAGCTATAATCATTGAAATCTCTTTGTTTAGGTTAATTCCGGACTGCGACGTTTTCAAAAAGCGACCACTTGGTTTTCGGTTTTCCTGGCCTGTCCCAGATTAAGTTAACAGTTTCTTTAATTATTAACAAAAGATTTTCCCAACATCTACTGAAAAGAAAATAAAATAAAAATAAAGAAAAAAAAATACATAAAAATAAACTACTGAAAAAAATACATATCAATAACTAACAAGCTACTGAAAACAATAAGTAAATAAGAAAACAAAAGAAATGATTCCATTTCGTTGGGGAACTTTTGCCCTTATTTTAGGATTAGGAATTAGTTTTTGTTATTCTTTCCATGAGTCGGGAGAGTCTGTTCCTCCCCTAAATACTGAAAATTTTCCAAAAACTAGAGTAGTTAGTGGGGCATTTACCCGTCCCTTAGATAACGTTTTAGTGTATACGAGCTCGGCTCCCCTTTTGTACCAGCTGACATTTAATATGACGCACATCGAGAAGGCGCGATTCGTCCGCACGGAGTGCAAATGGAGAAACGAGACTGAATGCAAAATTTTAGAAGGCGTGGAAAAGATGATTGAAGAAATCGAAGTCAAACTGACATTACTCCAGAACGCAGTCCGAGCTTCACCCTTTGGCGCGGAAGTAGAAGAAGAACTTATCCGGAATACCCGATCCAGACAATCTCGTAATCCAGTTAGTGACTTCATCGGCGAAGGCTTTCAATGGTGTTGTTCCCTAGCTACGACAAGCGACATAAATCGTATCTTTACAACCGAAAACGATTTGAGAAGCGTCTTCCAGAAGATGAAAGCCAGTATCATCACGGATCATTCCAATATCATCATGCTGAAGGATGGCTACAAGAACTTGTCCAGCAACGTTTCCCTCGCATTGAATGCTTACAAGAAAGCAATTGCCAAATCCGTAGAAGAGCAGAAAGCCTTAAAACGAGACCTGGCCGAACACTACGACTTCACTGGTTTGTTCAACCGGAAGATGACCTTAATTGCCGCCCAGTTAACCCAGGCAGTCGCTAAATCTAGTGACCTCCTACAATACAATGACATCCTAAGTCATTGCCGTGCTAATCTCCTTCCCCTATCAGCCGTCGGAAGGTGGGACTTAATGAACGACCTCTTCAAATTACAAAAAGAAGTTAGGAAATCAGGATTTGACCTAGCCATCCCGCCAAGCGAAGCAATTCAAATGTACAGCCACAAGTTTGCCAGTTGTCAATTCGCAGATAATCAAATAAGGATTACTCTGAAGGTACCGCTTAGACACCAGAACGAAGTTTACAAGATTCACGAACTTGTAACGGTTCCTTTCGTGTTCGAGGACAGCCTTTGTCATATAAATCATGCTCCAACCCTCCTAGCAATATCTGCAAGTGATATCATCGCCCTCCAAGGAGTAGATCTTCAAGGCTGCAACCCAAAGGAAGGGATTTGTTTCCTAAACTCCTTCACTACTGACCCTCAAGAGTCCTATGCCTGCAGTAAAAGTATCTACCATGGAGCGACCGTCCAGGAACTGAAAGAAGCGTGTTCTATGACATGTTCCAAGCTCCCTGCCACCAGTCATATTATCACCCAGATGGATGCAAACCGTTATATCCTGACCAACCCGCCTGTTGGAACAAGTATTCATTGCGATTCGAAATCCCCGAACACCATACCACCCCAACCGGTCTTCCAGAATAAATTCGGAGCAGTCGAGGTAGCTTTACCTTGTTCATGCATGATTCGCATGCCCGGACGTAAGCGAGCAATTAGAAGCCCTTTCCCGTGCCCGCCAAATGAGCATCTCGTCCCAAAAGTACATTTTTTGGTCCCGAGTCATTGGGTTCGTATTGACACTAACGTCGCCAGCGAATGGGATTTCAGTCGAAATTATTTAAACAGTATCAATGCTCATTCCTTTGAAGATATCAACGCTCTCCTGAACACAAGTTGGGTCCTAGACGGAACTGTCAATGTCACTGCCATTAGTTCCATGATAAACGACATCACCCTTCCCCACATGGTTCATCAACTCCCAGCAGTCAGTTCATTCTTACTGTACCTCTGGAATATTCCATTATCCATCGCAGTTGTGTATCTCCTAGCAAAGACTCTCCGCCCTGACTTCAATTTCATGGCCGCCGGATTAGGATTAGCCCAATACATGCGACCGACTCAAGCAGCCGAAGTCGCTATCCCAGAGCATGTACAACCGTACTATACTGTTGCACTTGTAATGACTCTAATCTTCACCGCGACTTGCGTAGTAATTGGACTGTTCAGTTGTTATATCATTTTGCGACATCTTGGTGTTTTTGGAGAATCACGTCGAAACCGGACAGCACTCAATATCTCTGCTCCTTTTCATCACTACCCGATAACAGAACAGCCTCGTCGTGCACAAACTTTATCTCCTGTAACATCCCGTCAGCGACCATCCACCCCAGAGGATTTTGAAATGCAACCATTGAATGACCAAGGAGAAGAAATAGGTCAATTCGCCCTGGACCCCAACAACCTAATCAAGATTGTCAGGCGAGTTGAGCATGACACTCAGATGTAGGTTATTTGCAAACATGGCAAAAATTAGAAATTGCGACACGTTTAATGGCAAAACAACACGGCTACTTTCTTAATAATCGTCCACTGCCCTACGAATATGACTCCAGTCGTTGTCTACCTACCACACAGTTCACTTTCCCTTTCGAAAAGATAATTTTCTTTGTAAAGCAAATTTTCCTGAAAAGTCCAAATTTTCTAAAAAGTTTCTTTGAAAAATTTCCTGAACGAGTTTCGATATTTCCCAACGATGGCTATTGCTAAGCCTGAGTACGTGCCTAATATTTTCCCCCCCAAAAGATACCATTACCAACATGGTGTTGTATATTTTACTCGTGAAAATTCAAGAAGAAATCGTTTCCGTGAAATAGTGATTGACGTCTCTTTCAAACAAGAAGAAAATTTTGATTCCATTATGGACCGAAGAATCGAAGATCGACCCCTAGTTATCGTCCTCAATGATGATGACAAGAAGTACGTGAAGGAGCGCAAATGGGCCAAATCAATTATTTCCATGATTCCAGAATTATGGCAAGCTCCATCAATGTACGAGAGATCTGTATCCTGGTATCATCGTTCCCGCACCTATTACACCGAAGGTCGTGAGAATTACTCCAATTCAGCAAAATTAGAAACATTTGCCTACATGCTCTCGTATGTACCAGAAAGTTTCCCATATTTAACCCAAATTGTTACCAATCGCGTACCATGGATCGAGTGGGACCGTGAATTCAACCCAATTACTTATCCTATGTTATGGGAATCTCCAGCGTATAGTGCTCCGCCAAGTGAAAATGAAGATGAACAAGAAATAGTGAGAAGCAATGCCGCATTACTATCAAGCGATAGCACTATAAACAACCCAAGAGACTTCAATGATATACGGAACAACATTCCTATGGATGCTGATGATGGGATGACAAATGGCAACAGCAGTTTAGCTCCATCTTCACCACTACAACTGCTTCCCACTCCGCACCCTTTGTTTCCATCACCACCACCTCCATACCGAAGCCCAATGACTGCATCTGAAATCAACTGCAACTTAGATTCCGTATCACCTCCGTACTCTCCATCGTCCATGGTCATGTCCGAGATTTCTTCTCTACCATCACCCTTTATGCGAGATGAGGATCCTTTCATGGGCAACGATCAAGATGAAACTCAACCACTTAATCTGGCGAACTCCACTATTGGCAACCGTACGATTACTCCAGAATAATAAAATCAAAATATTGAGGACAATATGTTCAATCAAGGTGGGTGAGTGTGTCAACGACCTGTAGTAGTTTAGCAATACTTTTAGTTTCAGTTTCATTCAATCAATGCAATCAATAATACTTGTTTTAATACTTGCACTTTTTAGCTTAATCAAGACCCACGCATGAGTGGCATTCTTAGTGATTAATGTTGTTAACCTTCGCTACTGAAGTAGTTGAAGAAGCGCCAGTGCGTCTGGCTCATGTAATTAACATTAAGTTTTATGTATCAATAATGCCTTATTAGTAACAGGAACATCTTGTTGTTTTCCTCTTTCTTTATAATTCTGACGTATATGCCAACAGAATCATTGTTATCCTTTTGGGTATAAAAGCGACAATTTCATGTGTTGCAAACATTCCACATCTGTACTCTTGTTGTGTAATCGTCACTCTACTCTAAATAAACTTCAAGCAAACTAAAGACCTGTTGGGAACTTTGAGCTTTATTTTGCATTACAAGTAGGATCTTCACATTTGGGGGCTCGACAACCGGAATTTATCCGGGAACATTTCCAGTTCCAGGGGAACATTCCCTTGTAAGTTTCCAAGTTTCCAAATAATTTTCCAGTAACTTCAGTCTAAATTCTTCTTTCTGGGAATATTCCCAAGTCGATTTCCTTTTCCTTTAAACAGGGACTTGTCCATTTTTTTGAAGTCAAATTTTTCTATAACACTGTATGTGTTGGGGCTTGCTAGAGTCTATGTTTAAGTTAAAGTTTCTTTTGATGATTTTGATTTTTCCTTTTTGAGTTAAAATTTATGTTTTCGTTCCCGAAAGTTCCCAGGTTTGTTGGTTTGAGTTTGCTTTGAGTTATTGACTTAAGTAGGAGGTTACTTAAGTTGGGGTAAAGCTAGAAGCTTTTTGTCAGCCTGTATCGTGGGCAAGTAAATTATTTTCAAAGTTTTTGTGAATTCACATAGCAACGGAGATTTCACGGAATTTCAACAGGAGTCTGATCACCTCCCGGTTTCGGTCCTCTCCCCGCTGGTAACGTTTTTCGGGTCGTAAAAACGTTAATTACGGTACAAGCAAAGTAAGACAACCAATTGTAAGACACATATTATTAATTGGTATTACTGGTAAAGTAGAGTGTTGTGACTTATGTGTTGATTCCTTGTCCGTGAAACGACACGAAGGCTCTCACACGGTTCTGTTTAAGTCAAAGGTTAAGTATGTAGATATTTTATGGCCGACTCCCAGCAATCCTCTAAACGCGGTTCCAACAGATTAGCTAATAAGGCGCCTGAATTTGACTACACAGTCAATAAGACTATTACGTCATCGCTGCATGCAGATAGAAGCCAAGGTATTGGCGGCAGAAGTAAACCTCCAGTTAAAAGTACTAAACCAAGCACTACCAGACCCCCAGTTACAGCAGGCACTAGTAAGATTTACACAACTATTAACGTAGTTAACAAAAAGTCCGCTAGTTCCGCTCAACCCTCTAACAGACCCAGTTCTACCTCAGAATTAACCGTCAAAACGGATACCCCAGGTCCCAGTAATCCTTCCCGACCCGAGGCAGATTCTAACCTAGCTAGTGAAGAAAACACCGCAGCGACTGGTGCAGAGCAAGGTGTTGATAACACAGAGCAAGGTGTTGATAACACTGAGCAAAGAACTGCTAACATCGAGCAAGGTGTAGTTAGTGAGTCAGAATCAGAAAAATCCCCTAACCCCCTAGACGTAACAGACCCTTGTGACGATAAAGAAGAAGAAGATAGTAGTGTAACAGACGCTGAAGGTGACCACGAAACTTTTGATAGCGCGAAATCAAGTTCAGATTCAGAAGAGTCAGTTAAAAGTAATCGGGCACCTGACGCGGAGGCAAGCGATAGATCAACTAGTCCTATTGCGCGAACCTCTCCAGCTAGGACCCCAAGTCCAGCAAGGTCACATTCTCCCTCAAGGTCACGTAGCCCCGTAAGATCGTCTACTCCCTCCAAACAGACAAGCCCCTCTAGACCAGCTAGTCCTCAAAGGACATCCAGTCCTACAGCAGGTCATTCAGGGAGAGCAAGTCCAGGAGGTACCACTAAGGCGAGCGGAAAGGCTAAGTCGGCTGGGAAGAAAGCCTCAGGGACAGGTTTTTCAAAAGCTCACAAAACATCTTCCAAAACACCCATTGTAGTCATGGCTGCACAGCCTTTTATTTCACTTCCGGCACCTGCCATTTACTCCGGGCAAGAGCACCCGAGTCCCTGGCTAATCAGTTATGAGGAATACGCGGATACCATTGGATGGGATGACGACGCAAAATATAAACATGTTGGTTTATATCTAAGAGACACGGCGAGTCTCTGGTTTCAGTGTAATAAAACTGTTTCTGTCAAAAATTGGGCCCAGTTCAAGGCCGAGATTTTTAAGGC
>JAAXOA010004233.1:0-10514 GCA_036561885.1 Salina celebensis
ACGCTAATGCTTTAATCATATTTAGTTTGCCTACCAGCTTGTTATAAACTTTTGGTTGGAAATGTCTACGACTAGAAGTGCTTGTAAGCTAGAATGTAGAATTTCGATTGCCAGGGCAATCAGAAGCATTGGCAAAAGTCAGGTATATAGTAACATTCACCAATATTTCGAGTAGTGATAGTGATATAGATCCAATAATGTCAATTTGCTAAAACCCCGGCCAGAGGCATTCATACATGTGCGAATGTTGCTTCGCTTATCGTTCATTGGTTCAGAAAATAAAAGCGTCCTTAAATCTATGATTAACATAATTAGACAAACATAAATTACTTTAGCGGATGATTCATGGACGTGGTATGTACATTTATTAGTTAGGTTGAAACACCTTGACATGCTACATGCTAATCATGCCATCAATTGCTACTGTCCATCTTAGTGTAACAAAAATAAACAAAAACAAGTGGATTATTTTCGATTTGTCACTGACAAATTGCATTGGTACATGCACAGAAGTAGTCATTTTTAAGCTTCTATATTCCGTCACAATATTTTGTTTGGCAGGTCACTCACGGTTGTTTTTTGGGACAAAAGATGCAACAACACCTTTGTAAACATCTATAAAGATAAAACATTCTTCTTGAAGCCATTGGGCATGTCAAGAAGTTACACAGAACATCGTTCATATAGTAGAAACGTTAAAAGGAAGAAGGAATTAGAATTTTACAATTTGCTATTTTTCATGTTTGGCAGTCACGGTTTGTTTCATATGTACGTATAAATATATTAACGCAAGAAGAGCTACTTAATGTTATGGCCATACTGTCTTGGCGTCTGTCCGAATATGAGATTATGCAGCGAACTAGGCATCATCACTATCACCGAAATTATGGCTGGGTTTTTTGATGGGGGCACTGTTTTGGTGGAGAAATGGATTGAAGATTTATATTCGGTCGGGTACTACAGTGATAGTACTTCGTACGCTTCTAAGTTGATCCAATCATAATAAGGATTTAGGATGCATATCGAATTTTACGAAGCATATTTCTATGATTCCGATTCAGATGTGAATAATTTTCTACTTTTGAAGTGTCCACCAGTGACTGGGAATTAAAATTAATCAAAATCAATTTAATGCTTCTTATCCATTTGAAATCGCTAGAAGGAATGGACTGGCTTCACACGTTGTTCCTGTTCCGTTGTTCCATAATGAATCATTCATTCCAGATAACGTTTGCAACTTAGAAATCACCTAATGAAGTTTTTAATATTTGTAATTTCTCTGTATTATTATTGTTTTAAACGTAATCTACTTGACATCACTTAAACTTAAAGTATAAACAATATTAGAATGCATGAGTACTTAGGTGCATCGTCCTCGTGTGGTTGGTTAGGTTTTACTATTGAAGTTCATAGTCTAAAACTCTAGAGCATATCTAAAGATATGGTTGCACGTAGAATTGCTCAATTCAACTCATTTGCTGTAGTCGCAAATTTTTTAATCGTTGCAAGGCTGAAGGCTTAGCCAAATAAACGTGAAACGTCTAATCCTTCGTGTTGCAACAGATATTCAATTTTTATTGCAATACAATTAGAGTATAGTTAAACCAAATGGCAAGGGTAAGCCCCCTGATAAACTTCTTGATCAACTATTAATGTTTGGTCATGGCCAATAATGAAATTCTTGTGCAATAATGACTTAAATTGTTTGTTACTATAGCGCGTATATTTTACCTAGAACGGATGACATTGGCGTATGATTTCCAATTCTGTTTCTTTGGCATTCCTTATTCCATATCTCTACGAAAATACCTTGAATTACGAAACAAAATACTCGTCATGGCTTAGGCAGATCCTCCTACTGCCAAAGAATTTCAATAGAGTTTAGTTCGCCATTAAACTGTTACGTAAGTTGAGCGCATGAACTCTAGCAATCTGAAGCAAAGATGTCTGTAAAATATGACGTGAACATCCCGATTACATGTTACGTAAGCACATTCCCATTAAATCCATAAGTTATTGAATAGAAATCGGGAAAACTAGTGCTTGTCAAATTCAAACATCATCATTTTTGTTTAGTTCAATGAAGTTTTCTTTAAAAATCCCGATAATAACATGACCTCATGTGTTAAAGGACAATTTGCCTTTGTAAGTTCAAAATCTGATAGAGGATGAGCGAACTTCACACTATGGTTTTGATCTTGAATTATTATCAAAATTATAAACCCAACACTGCATGGAAAAACAATCGATAGCCTTCTGATTTCAATTCCACCAGGATAAAACTGAAACAATGCAATGACAAGATTTTATAAAAGCAGTGAACGGAAATCTGAGTTATACACACACACGCTTTTTTGGATACTCTCGAATCTTCTAGCTGAACTTGGTCTTCTACGAAACTCATGGTCACTTGACCACTAAATTTTTACTAGGTTGAAATGTTTTGAGGAATTTGAAAGTAATTAAAGGAAGGAACGAGGAAGTTGTATGAAGATGGTCTCTTAGACAAAATTATCTTTTTGCTTTTATTTAAATATGATAAGGCGTTTTCAAGAATACGTTGAACAGGAACTTGTCTTTGGGCCCTTATTTGTAAGAAGACGATGATCTACCTTGCATGATATGCTTTAGGACTATTTGTCGTCATACGGAAGAATGTAACCCTTTGGTAGGACAATGTATGGCGCAATTATGTTTTTGAATGAGAAGAGACGTTGTAGACATAATGTCTAGTAGTGCCACACTCATATAACACATTTACTGTTTGCTTTTTACTAAAATTACAGTTTAATTATCATATTTTTCACAGGATTACTAATTTACGCTAGTGTATGTTTAAAAACTTCGGTGTGCCAAAGTCCCAAAGCAAGACATCGTAATCGTACACGTTACTTGAATTTCAAATTAGGCATGCTTCCGGGGATAGTAATGGATCCACTCAGATATCGGAGACCCACTTTCACAGAGAATTTCATAGTATAGGTCACCTCATCATAGTTCATCCATAGAATAATATGCTTCCGGGGATAGTAATGGATCCACTCAGATATCGGAGACCCACTTTCACAGAGAATTTCATAGTATAGGTCACCTCATCATAGTTCATCCATAGAATAGACTGAAAATTTGGACGAATGTTTAATGCTATGTACATTATGCAAGTTTTGATTGAATCCTGATCCAAATCTTTTGGGTACGCCAAAGATGTAAACTATGTCCCATTCATATTTACGAATGTTGTTCAATTGACATCGTCATATCAAGATCAAGGTCTGCGCGGTGCGCTTATAGGGCCACAGAACTCAACGGAATCTAAACGTTATTCTCCGCATTGTTTTGCATTTTTTACTTTTACTCATGCTGAAATTAGTCCACAAATCAACTAAGAATCGAGTAGGCTCTCTCAATGAGGATTCACCTGCCGAATTTTACCTTTATCACCAAAAGTGGTTACACTCATTTTTACGAAAACTACTTTTACTATCCCTTCAAAATGTTGTTCGTGGTAGGCATTGTTTTATGACTGGTAATCACAACCGCGACGAGTACAACCATAACATACAAACGAGCTCTAGTTAATGGTTAAAATCGCAAGTGCCTTCTTGCGTTGGTAGGCAGACCGCATTTTGTACAACATTTTATCTTATGAAAATTCAACGATTTATTTCTTTGCATTCTTTTTAATGTGCGTGTAGACGCGCTACGACTCACTAGATAAGAACGTTTCATCGGCTTTGCTAAATACACAAAATGTTGTGTGGGGAGTGGTATGCAAATTTCAAATTTACAAAAACTTTGTAAATAAATGCCCCTTGTTCTTCAAGCAAAACTTTACTTTTTCGTAGTCAGAAAGAATACTTTTACTGATGTAGTTGCGAACGCAAGATGCCTACATATTTGTAAAGTTGTTCATCCTTCATTGCTGTTGATTCACCAAAAGCCAGTAGAAGATTGCATGTGTACGGCGTGACAAAATTATTATTTGTACCACCGCCAACAAAGATTAGATATGAAAACTTGCATTTTGCGTGTTGACACAATGCAATGGAGTCAGGTTTTCCTTTTTGATTTAAATTTAAGGGATGTTGTTGCTATTTAATACTTTGAAGATTTGCAAATGAAAACAAAGCTCAAACCATCCTGTGTAATAATGTACAATAACTTAACGAAACATCCTCATTTCTGAAAAAGTTTACCGCGTACAGACCTTAATCTTCAGACAATTCGCAAATTATTGAATATGTGACGTATACCAGGGTACTTATGAAATGATATAGTTCTGGTTTCGGTTTCATGGTATGTTCAAGATATCAGCTATATGCAGTGGGAAAATCAGCTTTATTTCGCTTTCATTGTTGCTGTTGAGAAGCGCCTGGGTAACACGTATGTTGTATGAGAAAGAGTGGAAAAACAGAATGCCACGCTTAGTGGTCATCCTGTTTTTTGAAAACGAATTCATTCCTGTTGATGATACCTTCACCAAGGCTTATGCGATGAGTATGAGTATTGCGCTTGGTCAGAGGATCATCTTCGTCTGTACGCACCTTTGTTCATGTAAACGATATGAATGATCATTGCGAGAATGTTTCTTATTCTTTTCACTCCAATCTTCTTTTTGGATTGGTTAAGGTTAAATTTCTTCACAGGCAAAACATTTCTTAATTTTCTTCATTATCGAAAGAGCGTCAAACAATATGAAGGTAACCGTCAAGAAAAATCTGTTAGCGATAATCAGAAATGGTAGTTGTGTGAAATCATTTTAAACCATTGCTAAGATCAGCTTGCACTGGTGGGACTACTTCACTGTAATTTCTACGCTATACGGTTGGATCAATGTTTTAGAGTAAAAAGGTTGGTCAACTGCCTTTTGCTGTTGCTTTGACTCTTAACTATTGATAGTATATACACATTTTTTGCAACTCAATCGTAAATAGTTATTTAGGTTATATGTAGTTAGCGTGAGGGATGAGTCGTTTTCAACCTTACCGTAGTAGTCATTTTAAAATAATCGTCTAGCATATAAAATATATTAAAGAAAATTTGTGATTGTGATACACAATAGAAGATCTAGTGGAGATCACCACGGGTCTAGTAATCGTAATAGCAAATAACGTCACCGTGCTAATAATAATGTTGTGTGAATTTCAGTAATAACTGCAATATCATCGTCATGATGGCTACTGCTACAACGAAACGGCCACCGCAAGAGATAAAATAGATTGGCCGTCAACAGCCATTACTTCCAGACGTTGTAGGAATCTCTATTATAAGTACCTAGTTCAAATTTATGACTAACCTGTATCACTATCATTTTCGTCTTGGGTTTAACAGTGATAATACAATCGTGAAAAATAGTCATGCTTGTCATATCGTGACAGTTGTTGGTAGACTCACAATAGTTTCAGACGTAGAGGTTAACTTGAAACAAAACAAAGCTTGCATGCAAAAACAAAAATGCGTTTGTGGAGAGAAAGACAAAGTGTAATAACGACTAACAACAATCGTCAATGCAATCTTAAACTTTGCAGAAAATTGGTGCGTCAGTGACATAAGCACGTCAAAACAAAAATACATCGCAAGATAAGTATTATATATAAAGGAAACGGATCTTGTCCAGGAGGAATTTAGTGACTATTTGAATCTGGTAGCGGAAGGAAGTCTGCAAAAGGGAAACACTTCAAAACATCGTATTCTGCTTGAAAACAAAACTTGCAACAATGAGTATGTACGACAAACTCACAAGTGAAAGAATTTTGTGAACATTTGGATTGAAACTAAAAATAATTTTGTGAAGACTTTCAAATTAAAGTCTTGCGCATGATTTTTCATTCATAGTGTTTCAGTGCTGAGTATTTCAGTCAATTAAGTCGTTCAAAATGCATCGATTTGAATTGCAAAATTTTACTGAGAACATTGGTTACTCTGGCTGGAAATTCGATGATCCCCCTATTTTCGAGCCATTCGCATGGGAAGTAATTGATAAAGAAGCATGGATCAACTATGCATTGGACACATGGAAACTCCCAATTTACGCAGGAATTCTTTATATAACCACCATTTTCTCCATTCAGAGCTATATGAAAGACAAACCAGCTTTTGATCTGAAAACTCCTCTCNTATATGAAAGACAAACCAGCTTTTGATCTGAAAACTCCTCTCTTCTATTGGAATTCAGCACTTGGAATATTTTCGATATTGGGGTTAATCAGATTTGCACCTTCCTTCCTAAACATCCTCCTCAGTCCAAACGGGTTTTACAGAAGTATCTGTGTCAGGTGAGATTTTCTAATGCAACAGTGGTTGTTTGGCTAGTGTGGTTATGTGGTACAACTTGGTGCAGCATTAGTTGTAGTATTAAGAACAAACTTCATCATCTTCCCATGTGCAATGAATCCTGATCTCGTGTGCAATTTTGCGTATTTTAATTCTAAAAAAAAGTGGAAATACAACCAAGCAGCATCATCATCGTCACCAAACAACATCTCTGTCTCCTGCAAGATAGGCACTGATGTAGAAGGAAAAGTGGCAATAGTGATGCTTATAAAGAATGAATGGGACTTTTTTTTGAAGACCCCAAATCATAGCTGAGCTTGGTATTCGAAGGACATGGTTAAAACCAGACTAGAGAAAATGAATGGTGCAGTGCAAGTTGTTTTGTTAGATGACGATGATGGCTACTTTTCACTAGATAAACAACGAAGATCTAGGCATTTCCGATAAAAACCTGATGTAGGGATGTGTATCATCTCCCCCTTTTTTTCTAGTTGTCCTAATTATCGACACGATAAAAAAATCCAATAATTTTCGTTTCAGATGTCAAACATAATGCCAAAAATTGCGCCGAATACTCATCAAAAAAAAATTTTCATAAGAAATATTTTGTATTTTAACTTATTTTCAGCTTTTTGAGTTTCTCTTTTACTTTTTTTGATTTTCAGGGATGGAGCCAACGAGCCTGCATCCTTTTGGTAAGTGAATGTGCTCACTCGTCAAATTTTATTGGCTTTTGATACGCAAAATATTTAATTTGTTAAGAGAATCGTAGATTTTTAGTTAGCCATTGCAGTGAAGTCGAAGCCAGTGGAAAAAAAAAAACTTAATGTTAGAAATCTTAGTAAATGAATTGAATTTTTGATATATCTACCAAAGGGGCATGCAATATTAAAGTTGTCTAAAAAGACTCATTGCAATATTTCTTATAGAATAGACCTTTAGACGATTACGCTCATAGTTCAGGAATGTTGCACAGCAAAAATCATCAATTTCGTGTACATTTTTTATTGCATTGCAGTTTATCTGTGAACTTTTAACACATTACACCCAAATCTATACGCAACACTTATTTTCTAGCGCACTTCTATGCAACAGATTACGTACCCTTTTTTGTTGCACAGAAACAAAAAAAAATCTAGACAGTTTAGCTTATTAAAAACTTTGTTTCGATATCTTTGCTTCTAGCGTAGCATCAAATGAACAAGAGGCGAGTTAAAGAACAAGAATAACATGAATGAATTGATATGCATTATGCATAGTTGCTGCTGGTGCAAGTTTCAAAAAGAAAAAAAAATCTTCCTACATATTAAGTTGAAAATTATTCTTGTGATCTACTCTCACTGATATTGTGTGGCTAAAATATAAAAGATGTACCTATGTATGAGTATTAATAGCACTAATAAGTAAATTGAGGGGACTATCATCATCAGATCTTGCAACTCTTGGTCATGATCATAAACATTTTACGCGAAATAACACAGAAGAAACTGTTTTATTCTGCTTTAAAAGTTGTGTACTTAAATCCGTAGTTTCTTCGAATAAGTAAACTAACGAAGAGAAAAATGACGAGTAATTTCAGGCAGCTCAGTAAGTAGCTAAAAAATAACGATTTTTGAATTAAATTGAATAATCGTCTACAATTTCTGCTCATATCAGCTTCAAATTGGTTGGTGGGCTGGTTTCGTTTTCATTTGTGTGCCATTAAGATATAAAATGCAAACTGCAAGCGGTAATGAATGAATGATTTATAAACATTGGGTGTATGCTTGCCTGACTAAGCTGCAATGTTATATTAAGAATAGTTTTATCAGAAAATCATTTGGACAGTTGTTAGCATTGTTATTTTTGTTGCAGAATTGGTTTCTAAACAAGTAAAAGCCTCAGTAAAAATGGGTTCCACTTGAACTGAATAATTTATGTACATGAAGGAGAAGCAGCAGTACACCACAAAATTTTCTTACGAAAAATACAATCGATTGGCAATAAGCTCTTAACAAATCGTTCACAAGCTATGAATCATGACAGCGATGACTCCATCATCACCAATTAATTGCTTTTACAAGGTGGCGCCGACCATTTGCACGCAACACAACATACTCAACATGCTCAGTTTGCATTAGCATAAACATGAAGGGCTTCAATATTAAGTGTTCAACACTGGTCCCTTGGACACAATGATACGAACTACAGACTCAATCCCTGGGAAATATGATGTTTAGCGACCTCATGATGCTCACAAATTTGAATGTTGTATTTTTTTCAGGACACTTCTCTTTGTTCTCTCAAAATACGTCGAGCTTGGAGACACGATATTCATTGTTTTGAGGAAACGACCATCTCGTCTTCTTACAATGGTAATAAAAAATTTCATTTAATCCGACGAAATATAATCAAGAATTTAAGTTCATAGCGGTTTTTAAAGATTTTGTATATTTTCCAAAAAGTCTATTTGACATTGACATTCCAATGCTTCACGCTTATCAATGTATCCAAGTGTGCAACTCTGCAGAAAATATACATGCATGCATGCTAACAAACATATATTATAGATGCATTTTGTTAGGAAAAAAACATTAAACATGTTTCTTTTTTTTTTCTTTTTAATTTTATATATAGGTATCATCATATGATAACATGCTGTGTGGCTTGGATTTTAGGTAAATGATCCATTCAATGTTGGATTTTCTAAAAAAATCTCTACTACCAGTTTTCTGAGCATGTAGAAAGTAAGTGGGTTTTCATGATGAGCGTCACCAAATATCGTTTTCTTTTCAGCACCCTTTGTTGAGCCAGTTGCAAGATGGTACATTGTGATGAATTACGCTGTACACTCTGTAATGTATCCGTATTTCGCCTTCAAAGTAAGTAAAAGTGAACAGAAATATTTCACTTGTCTGAGTAGTTACTAATCACTCCCCATAAGTTTCACTCCGTTGCTATGACAACATATACATATATGATGAAACTATTAAACCGTTGCTATATAAAAATCCACGACAATTTGGTTTCTTTCTTTCAATGCAGGCTCGTGACGTACACATTCCAAGACAGATTTCCAACACAATTACAAAGTATGCAATTGTTACAAATGGTTGCTGGTCTTTTTGTCAACTTGTACACAATGTTCCTAATTAGTAAGTAAAGAAATGTAATAACGATTTTTCAATGATCCGTAACTAAAATGAATGAATTTTGTCTTTTTAGAAATGGGCGACACGCAATGCTCCAGGCATCCAGTGAGCATCAAAGTATTCATCCTTGTATACGGATCTTTCACCGTGCTTTTCGGAAAGCTATTCTACGAAGCTTTCTTCCTCGGGAAGAGAAAGACTAAAAAGATTGACTAAAGGTTTTAATCAATTGTATAGAAATAGTTTTACTGTACATGTAATAAGTTTGTATAGAGCGTAGTGCAATGTATAGGTATGTATCATGGTAATTGGGTATGGACTGCTGATGCCGCCGGTCTCTTGAGTATTTGCTGTATCTCTTTTTAATTGAGTTCTACATTATGAAATTTTGAAATAACGCACGTACTACATAAATATTTTGCTACTCCAATAGTGGCAACAATATGCCATAAAATTCTGCTTTGAAGATTACATTAAAGGAACTCGTTCTTGGATTACTTGGAAATCTGATACAATAGAGAAACAACCGACGGCGCGACGTGGTGATCATGTCGAGATCATGATCGTAGCGAGATTAAAATGTTACTGTACTTGCATAAGTCAAAAGGTTAACTAAGACTTAACGACAGGAGTAATTGTTTTATTTTAATGTACGTCGATGTCGATGAACCATTGTATATTTTGCGTGAATGTGTAAGAAAAGGGAGTTTATCCCGCTTGTGAGTAACCTTATTGTTGTTTTGGCGAGTTTCGGCAAACAAAGAGCATAAATGAATGCTGCAACATGAATCAGTTGTATGATTAGTGCAGGTCCAAACAGACTTTTACTAGTTGGACTATGTAGATCGAGAATGATAGCGATGCAATTTTGGAAATCCTTCATGTACCTTTATATTGGTTTATGCGAATATTTGTTTTCAAATGTGTGATTGAAGATGACTTGGAAAATCCCGTACTGTTGACGAAACGTGATACATAATAGTACCTTACTAAGCTTTAAATCTGTAGTCTCCATATTTCTCTGTCTGCTTGAACTGTGTATGATTATAAGTAACACAATTTGTCTGATCAGTAAATACTCAGCTGGCCTGACATCTGGAAATTTAATGT
>JAAXOA010004234.1:0-10513 GCA_036561885.1 Salina celebensis
GCAAGCGGACAAAACAAACAAACAAACCCCAAAAAGTTAGTTGAGTTTTTAGTTTTTTTCCCATTCAAGAATTAAAAATTATTTGTAAGCACAAGTACCTATGAAGGTTTAGAAAATATACACAGGTTTTTTGATTTCCGGAGATAATATTTAGATTAGAAAGTTTAATGAGATTTTAGACGAAAGAAAAGAGAGTCAGCGCATACAATAATGCGTGAAGAAGATGAAAAAGTGTAAAGGTGATTTCCGGGTTTCATTCCAGGTCATTTTAAACTATGTTTGCAAGCATGGGCACCGGAGAGAAATGTAAAAAAATATAGTTTGAAGTTCTGGCTTCAAGAATTGAATAACCTCACCGGTGCCCATTTAGGGAAACATATTTTAATTTTCAATTAAAAAACAGCATTTTTCCATACAAAAATGCATGCAAAAAAATTTTTTTTTGGTTGTCAACCAAAAAAAAATTGTTTTTCAATTTTTTTCAATCATGAAAAACTGGTGGAGCTGAGTAGCATATGACGTGCAATGCATAGCTCAACAAAGTAAACACAGAGAACTTGATATGCTGTAGCTTCAAGGAACGGTGTTTACTTGTTTGTCTACCGAGCTGTAAACTTCGAAAAGGTAAGATTAATTATCATTTTAATCTAGGCTAATTAGTTTTAACTTAAATAGGATGGCTTGTTGTAGCTTGTGTAAATATTAATATTAGTTTTTAAAATAAAAAACAAGTCTGAGAATGTTTGAGTAAATGTTTAAGCAGTGAATCCAGGAAAGCTATCATCGTTCGGATTTAATTAATTGTCGCATTTAGTTCATTTTTTTATTTGAAGCTCTGGATTCAATGCATAAACATAGCATTCTCTTCCCCACACACTTGCTCAACTCTAACTAAGACTAGCTTAGTTAGAGTTGGGCTCTAGCCGGTCACCTTTCCAATGGCTTGTGTGGGGAGTCCTTTGGTGTAGGAAGTCCATTGGAAAGGTGGCCGGCTACCATAATGTAATTAGTTTTTTACAAAATTCTAATTACGTTCTGTTTGTCTAATGCAGGCAAACAAATCTACCCTCACAGGACCGAATTGCCGCCAAGGTGGGATGCCAAAAATCGATTGAGGTACAAAATTAATTATTTGTTATGAGCATTTCTTTGTGAAGTCGCACAGGAAGTAATTAATGCATGATGAATTCTAAATTATTAAGATTTATTTTGCAAAGTCGCCAGTTTGTTGTCGTGTTTTTGCACAAGTACCTGTAATACTGGTCTTTAATAACTCTACCTCAATACATACAATGTTAGTGTGTGCCAATTAGATGTTGTTTTAGGATACATTCGAAGGGACGTAGTTGTGAAGATCCACTCTTGGGATAAAAATGAGCCATGGTTTCTGCCATCAAGACACCATTTGCGAAACTAGTTCCAGCTCACTTCCTGTTGCTCATTTGATAATCTTCTCAGGTAACCTAACGGCAGCCGGTTCCACATCGAACCTGGTATTCAAACTCGTGATGACCTTTCCGTCTTCAAGGAGCACGACGACATGTCCCCATCCGCAGTCGATCGCTTCAATTCTATCAATTTTTTTCAAGAATGCACCCGAATCCATGAAACGCAGTCACATCTTGAGGGGCGTGACACAGTACCCCGAACTTGTTGCTCTCAGACCCGTACAAGCATGACTGGTCGTCAACAGCTATCGTAATGTCTTTCGCACAATATGCAGCCTTCAACCGGACGTTTTCCTTGTTCTGAAAGTCAGTCACTGGCTCCTGGGTCGGCCGTGGGATTCTTTTCACCATCGTTCCATCATCGGTTAAAGCCCCACTAATCTGCCCGTGGGTGCTGATCCCCCATACGACCAGTTTGTTTTCCTCTGTAGTCGCCACACAGAGTCGGAGTCCTGCTGACATATGGTTTGAACTGGAAACCCCCCCGATTTCTCCCCACTCGTAAGATTTCTTCTGAATATCCCTACCAAGCTGACAGTGAGCGTTATTACCTAGGGACCTGATAACCCCGTGGTTATCTAGCGCCACATCAAAGTCCCATCAACATGAAATGTCTTTGTACTGGGATCCAGGAATCAACAGGAAGTTTGTTTGCCACTTGAAGATGTCGGGATACTTGGGGTCATCAACGAGCACAGATGTGGAGCTGGATCCTCCAGTGATTTTAGTGATACTCAAGTTATCTTTAGGAAACTGGATTGGTACGAGTGTCGGTCTGGAAAAATTATCGATTCCTAATGCTAATCTGGTCTCACCAACTGGAGGTCTTACTGTTAGGTGCGATAAACATTCCCGCTTGGAGCAGAAAAATATCTCTCACTGATTTCAAAGCCTTGCTAAGTCACTAGTACACCATGCAGAACCTAGTTCTATATGAACGAGTGTAAAGAAGGATGCTCCAACTGTGACCCGTGTTTGACACGAAAAAAATGTTTCATTTGAAAATGATCACAGAAGAACATCGTGTTGAAGACAGAATGGAATGGATCGCGACAGTAGTAGTGAACACGACATTGGTGCAAAATCTGGAGTTTATTCCCAAAATAGTAGTGGTTTTTAGTCTGCGGCATTTATTAATCAACTAGCATTCATTTATTAATCCATGCAACTAGCTCTTCGTATGACAACACAAGGTGACGGAGACCTGGTTTGGACTGCTTTAGAAGTTGTTTTTATTCAGGATTCGCCAATCGACTTAGTAATATTCATAGTGGTCAGCTGCTCAGCACAAGTCGGATGAATTCCAAATTCCAATGGTTTTGTCGAAATCCTCCTTGGTCGCATTTAGCTTGATGGCAATAGCAAATCCCTGCGTGACTTCGCCCGCATTAGGCTCCAAGTAATGAAACCCTACAACCCATTCATTCTTCTTTTACATAGATCAATTTGGAATAGCAAAATTGTTTGTCTCTCTGTGACAAAACGAACTCCAGAGGTTGACTTGTCACGTGGTACACTTCAAGTCTATTTTCCCCGTAGGTTTCCTTTGCTTGCTCTTCGCTCAAACCAACACAGCCGTATTCCAATGGAGTAAAAACCGTAGTTAAGATTTTAGTGTAGTCTGTGAGCACAGCCGACTTTCCAAACAATCTTGCAATAGTACACCCGACTGGATTGCGACTGAGTCAAGCGACTGGCGTAAGCTCTGGTATCTCATGACAAGCGTAAATATTTGGTACACTTGTCTGCTCCATGGGATTTGTAATGATTTTTCCGGAAGTTGAATCCGTCACGACGTTGACCTTATCGAGGCCTAGATGACTAACATTTGGAGACCGACCAACAGCTAGGATAACGGTGTTGCAAGGTTCTTCAAAAGTTTCTCCGGTTTTTGTGTTTTCACTGTGGACAATGTAAGCTCCAGGAGTGCCATTGGATTCGCATTGAATCTGAACTGGAACGAAGTCCCTCATTAGGTAGACACCGTGGGCGTCTAAAACAAGGACAGCTTTTTCAGCCATTTCTTGATCGAAGCCACGGAGCAGTTGGGAGCGAACGATTACAGATGCGTCTAGACCGATGCCGTTAGAAACTTTTCCGGGTGTATGGGGCAATGTGAAAATATCGTCGGATGTTATGCAAAACTCTCCAGGGACATCGCGTACTTCGGTATTCCTCCTGTAGCAATTAGGAAGTTTTTAGCCGTTATAAGTCTGGAAGTGTGATTCTCGAAGTATTCTACTCCAGCATTTTGAAGAGCCACACGGTAGCCCCAGTTCAAACTGAGGATATGATTGTGAATGTTTTTGACCATTTTGTTCCAGTTATGATTGTGTCCTCCTGCAACTGTTTGATCGGGCATGTCCCACCGATTGGACAAAGCTTTGACCGAAGAGAGCAGCTTGATGTATGAGCTTCTTTGGGATGCAGCCCACATTCATGCATGTTCCACCAAGCGGCATCAAGCATTCTTTCCTGCTCGATAATCTTGTCTTTGAGAGAATTCCACTTATCGTTCGTTTTCTCCAGGTCTTTCTCTAAGCCAGTGGTGTTCACGCCATTTCCAGCGGATTGAATAAGTCCAGTTCCATTTATGTTGACTTCGTTCCGTCATAATCAGCAACGTGTCAATGTCGGTCTTCTTGAAATCAGCAAGTCGGAAACTTTCAAGTTTGTCTTCCGCTTGGGACAACCATAATACAAATGGTTCCAATCTTCGTTCATACTTTCTGCAATGTTCATTTCCAGTTTGAACACGTGTGTGGGGGTCAACAGTTTCCTTTTCCAGGCGATCCCATGATTTCTGAATTTTCTCCATGTTGTTTTGAATCAACCTCTGGTTGTTTTTACGCCAAGATTCAAAATGTAAATGACTTGGTGAAGGGGTTCAGGAGACCTGTGACGACAACAGCAAACATTGAAAGCTGGACAAATCCACAAACAAAAAGAAACATTTTTAAATACCTTTCCAAGGACCCTTGACCGACTTGACAATACTCTTAGGACCCTTGAACCCTTCAGTTTCCTCCTTCAACATGCACTACAGCATGTTTATCTCCTCCCGTAGGGAATGCTCAGAAGAATCTTCCTTTTCCTGACCAGCGTTTCGCGGCCAATATAAAACTGTGCGATGGGATTCCACCTAACGCCA
Organism: Salina celebensis; assembly: GCA_036561885.1. Taxonomy (NCBI): domain Eukaryota; kingdom Metazoa; phylum Arthropoda; class Collembola; order Entomobryomorpha; family Paronellidae; genus Salina; species Salina celebensis. The sequence continues at coordinate 4,600 of JAAXOA010004234.1, forward strand.
ACATTTCACTTGAGACTTCCACTTGGATTCAGATTCACCGTTATCAGCTGACTGTGTGTCGCCATCAGCTTGCCAATATCACACTCACAAAACTTGTTTCCAAGTCAGACCTGCTTTCCAAAGTGTCTTCACTTCTTCTTTTATAAACAAATCCTCCCATACTTGGCCCCCGTCTTTTCCTGTTTTCGCCCTCTTTAAATCCTGCTTTAACATTGGCCAGGGCAATGTCCCATTCTTTTCCTGTTCTGGAACTGTAAGCCAACGCCATGGTTGGTTTTGTGGTTCGGCATATCACGTCAGAAAAGGACCACTGCTTGACAATTTTACTTCTTGGCACTTTGAAACCCAAGCATATTACACCTAGCATATAGCAATGGTTTCATAGATTGCAATTACTTCCTGCTGCATTCATCATACAATTAACTTGATATTATTCTTATATCTGTCTTTTTTTATTTCAGATACTATCGGATTAAAGGATACGCATTAAATAGGATTCAAATACACACGTAACTTTTAAAGGTTCGCATATGAAATGTAATATGATCAAACTGCATGTAACATTATAAAACATAATCTTCGTTCTTTTTTATAGATGCCGCACTTCTATTGTTGCATTGTTTCTTGCCAGAGAAGGACTGACCCCCACAAAAAATTGCGTTGCTTATCTCAAGCGAAAATACGTGAAGCTGTAACTGCAATTGGATGGATACTGCCAGCTAATGGTATACTGTGTCAACAACACTACAATGAAGTTCGGAAACTGTTCAGAAACCGGAACGATGGCATACCAGTTGTTAATAATCACTTCGTAAACCATCCACGCCCGGAAGCGCAACCGATTGAACAACCTGCAGTTTTAGAAATAATTCCAGAGGAAAATCTGGATAATGAAATTCGTGCTGAAATAGAACCTGCTGTGTTAGAGATTATTCCTGGGGAGAATCAAGAAAACGAATTTGCAGCAGTTGATAATGCTGTTAATGAAGACCTTGTTCTTGAAGAAGACATTCATCCTAGAAATCCGTCTGTTTCCCAAGAATTTGTCCCGCAAAGTGAACAGATCGTGGATATCACTGATGAATATGGAGAAATATCTAGTCATTTGTTGGAGCCACTTCCCATGAGCCAAAACTCGGAATTATTCGATGAACTTTTTGAGTTTGAAGGGGAATTTGATGAATTCGTTCCGGAAGTACAATATAGTGAAGGTGGGGATTCCGTTTTGGAATTCGGTGGATCCAGCCAAGCTTCTGAGTCAAACCGTCTCAGGCGAAAAAGGAAGCCCAGTGGGCAGAACGCTGACAAAATACACTTGAAAGACATGCTTAATATCTCATCTAGCCAACAACTTTGCTGCGTCTGTGGCAAAAGGGATAATCGAAGCAGAGTCAAGGAGATAGCTGGGATTAAATTGTGGATAGACCATCGTATTCATATCCAGACTTCTCAAGTTCGTGCGTGTAGATTCCATTTTAATGACGATTTTACTTTTAACACGGATGCTGTTGCTTTGCTGAAACAAAATGCTGAAAAGGGAACCTTTATAAAACTCGAAGAGCTTGAAAACTTACTCGACAAGATTACGGAGTCTGCTGCAGCTCCTCGAGGACCCCTACTTAATTTTGATACAGAGCTTCCAGACTCAAACTACAAACTTTTAACTGGATTAGTGAAAGAGCAGTTCAATAATCTTCTCAGCTATATTAGTGCACCCCTGCACTCGTCCAAAAATAGAAGCAAGCGAAACGCATTGGCGATGACTCTAGTATTTCTTCGTCAAGGAATTTCTCAGGCATTTCTTGGACACCTATTTGAACTTCAAATCCAGCGTGTTAGCGAAACAATTTCAACAGTTGTATCTCTTCTTACTGCACATTTTGTTCCTCAGTTTCTTGGATTCGACCATTTAACCCGAGATGATGCAAACAAGCACGTTCCTGAATATGTCAAAAAATTGTATGGTATTGGCCCCGATTGTTCTGCTTTAGTTTGCGATTGCACATATCTTTACATTCAAAAATCTCAAGACTTTAAGTCGCAGCGAGAAACATATTCTGGTCAAAAGTATCGTAATTTAGTAAGTAATCAATCAATTGATTCATTCACTTGATTATTTCATAGTTTTAATGCATGACATTGTTTTGTTAATAAAGGTGAAGCCAATGATGGTGGTATTTCCAAATGGATACATCCTAGAAGCTCATGGTCTTTACAAAGCAAATGGGGCAAATAATGATGCGGGAATACTTAAGCACATGCTAGATCAAGAACAAGGAATGCGACAGTGGATTAAAGAAGGTGATCACCTGATTCTAGATCGTGGCTTCAGGGATATTCAAGGAGATTTGGAAGCAAGTGGATATGTTGTTCACATGCCCTCGTGCATTTACGGCCGAAAATCGTTCACTTGGAACGAAGCAAACGATTCGAGGAAAGTTACGCTTACACGCTGGTCCGTGGAGGCCGTTAACGGGCGTGTGAAGCATTTGTTCAAGTTCGTTGACCGCACAATCCACAATTCATACGTTTTTGATGGCAAATTAAACAATATCTTCCGAATTTGCTGCGCTCTTATAAATGCTTACTATGAACCACTCTACAGCGACCAGAAAAAGCACGAGATTGTTTTAAAGCAAGTTGAATCTAGATTGGCACAGCGTAATGATTTTAAGGAAGTAGTACAGCAAAATGGATGGGAACGACAAGTAAGGTCTAAATGGGAAGTACTCAGTGAAAATTCAGTCCCGGATTTTCCAGTATATAAAGAAGAGGATTTATTTAAGCTAACTGTTGGTGTTTGGCAAGTGAAAAACGCGATATGGTACGCCAAACAACACATGAGCTTGGACTCAAACTTCAAGATCATGGTATGCAAACAAGATCGGAACGTTTTGCGCGCAAAAATCGATTCCCGTTTTCATTCCAATGCACCCCATTCGGTTTGGCTGAAGCTTAATTCTGAGAAGATTGGTCCGGAACAATTGGAGGCGTACTACTGTAATTGCAAAAACGGAGAGAGGACACTGGGGGCATGTAGCCATGTTGTGTGCGTAGTATGGTACCTGGGATTTTATCGCCATCAAGAACACAACGAGCGGGCTGAAAAACGATTGTCTGATTATCTTCTCGACGCAAAAAACTAATGTATTCAATGTTTGTAACTCTATATAGAACACCAAAAACGAATTCAGAATAAATAGTTGGCAAGAAATGAGCTTGTCTGAAAATCCAGACCTAATTCTGTCAGTTTCTTTTAAAATATGTTACGATTCTCATCCATTCTTTGAAGTTTAGTTGACAAAAAAGTGGTACGTGTGGTTATCATGAAACAATTGAAGCCGTAGATCAGCTTCCTAGGATGTCGTGCCGGATGCCGTGGGATTTTATGGCTACAACGGCTTGATCAAAGGTAAAGTGGATTGTATTTTATATAGCACATAATTGATCCAGATGGGCTTTTATCAGTGTTTTTCTGATTTGGCAGCACAAGGACCTCAACCATCTTCTCCGAAAGCAGGGCGTAGACATTTTACTGTCAAGCTCCAATCCTGGAGCACCGGTGAATCCAAAGTTCAAGTAGACGCCTTGCTCAACTCAATTGTTTGCGGTCAGTACGAGTTAAACTACCAAGTCCAGCCATCGGAGTGGTTTGACAACAGAACGTGTCCAAGTATCCTCTACTATCACCCATTACAACCATTAGACCACTCTACCTCCAGGGGCCGGTATGAAAGCCAATCCCCACGTGCCACTCCTGAAGAAAAGACAACTGTACATCTAATAAGGATCAAACGAGTCTCATGGACTTATGACCGTTACTGTGAGGCAGGTGAACTTTGACAGGAAGTAGGTATTTTGAACGAAGAGGCAGCACAGAGATAATTAAAATGTTTGTTTATTTTCCAGCCAAAAAGAGATCCGGCGAGAAAACATCCAATTGGAATCCGGATGGCGCCTGTAGTTGATCTCAAGTCAAAAGCCACTTCAAATAGTAACGATAATGACGACTCTGGTGGTGGTGGAGGATCCTTAACATCGTCAATATTTTACCCTACGGTTCAACAACAACGATAACAAGAACAGATTTCGGCCTTCCTATCGACCGACCTTGAGTGGCAGTTTGACAATGAATATGACCCTTCCTATCCTAACGACTACGAGAAGGCCCTGAAGGAAATGAGTGGGAGAAGAGACAAAGAGGCTAAAGAAAATGAATCCAGGAGAAAACAGGAAACGGGCGAGATGGAGGAGGAAGACGAATTCCCACTAGGAAAGAAAGAGAACCGAAAAGTGGAGGGGTTGCAATAGCCACTCCGCAGTCATTAACCCAGTCGGTAGTTAGTGCAACAAATCCTCCAATATGGGGAGAAGATCTCAGCAAAATACACTCGGACTGGGATCCGGCACAGGGCTCAGTGCGGCGGTCAGGATAATGGCAAAATATGGTTACAAAGAAGGCCAAGGCCTGGGCAGAAAGGAACAAGGTATGTCTACAGCCTTACTAGTACGAAAATAAAATATTTGCTAATGATTATCATTGGGGTCCTGGTTTTAATTGTTTTTCAAATGGATTTTCAGGTGGAAAAGATAAGTCACAGAACTGGAAGCATAATCCACCGGCGGGGCATGCCAAATGAGGGTGTAGTGTTAACAAATTCTTTGAGGTTAGAATACGAGTAATTGTATTCTACCCGCATGACGCCAAAGCCACGGGAGTCGACGCCCACTCAGACAGATACTCTTATGGAAAACTTTGTTCAGCTATTGAAAAGCTTTGCGAGGTCACTTCTCTACACTTCTTACGAGCTCCACGTCTGGCCAGTGTTTGACAGTTGGGCGTTAACCTTCCTAAAGTGTGTAACGATTTACTCTGTGGACGATAAACAGTTAACTTTAAGTGTTCAAGGTGTTTTGATGGAGCTTGGACATATCTGGGAGAGGAAAAGTGATTACCAAACTATTCTGGGATTGTGTCTTGTGTCAACTTCGCTGCTTACTTGTATGAAAAACCAACGAAACTTTTATCGTTTCAAAGGACGTGAGGAACATGTTGCGAAGCTTATCTTATAACCCAACCATACGTAACGGCTGGCCGGAGTTGTTCCAGCATTTTTATCAGTTCTCAGAAATGTTTGATCCTGCTGGAGGGTTATCTTCAGAAAAGCCCAGTTTCGAGGAGGAGGACAATACAAGGAAGACAGTTTTCAGGACAATACAAGATCCAGAACGCCAGTAGCAACGACGAAGTACTCGACTGTGTGTGAAGTACTCGACTCGACACCCTGGGGGATTTACTGTGTCCGATTGTTCTCAACTCCGGGTTTGGAGGGGATTCTGTTTCTTAACTGCTTCTGGACGCCCTTTGGAGGGATACATTTTACCGGTTTTTATGTATTGAACCGACTACGGATGGTGATGGACAGTTGCTCGTCTCTCGACATTTTACGTCAATCATACAAAATGTCCTTGACGCTATACTTCTATGGTTAACGCCACTGTGTTGTGAAGAAAGCTTGTACTACGCTAAAGACGCTGGACAGACAGACAAACTCCAGCAAAAAAAAATAATCACAAGAGATTGTAATAGCTACCCATTTTACATGGGTAGGTATTACAATCAGTTTCCAAGGCTTATGGCCCAAACAATTTCAAACAGATAACCGTCTGATTAATATGGGACGAGTACTGTTTTGAAATTTTTTATGGCCCAATTTCAATTTAAATTCGGAAGTCTCCTTTGTTTGAAAGAGAAGTTATCAGTCAGACACGGAATATATAGTAGTAAGCTCACAAGAAGAGAGATTTTTGCTTTGTTTAAGCTGTAGTAACAACATCAACGCTATCGCTCGCCACCATTGAATTACGTTTAATTATTGAGTTAACAGCCTCATTGCGTTTTTCACGCATCACC
>JAAXOA010004235.1:0-10512 GCA_036561885.1 Salina celebensis
GTTCGAAATCGGTAACGCGGTAGGGGCTAACTAAGAATGCCCTGAATGTTACCTGGTGTGCTCGCCACAGGTCACAGTTTTGAAGCCAGAAACCTGAAATTTTGCATGAAGGTTAACGAAAATAACCTCTAGGATGCTCCCTTTTAAGTTTTTTGAAAATATGGTATTTGACGCCAATTTTTGAATTTTTTGTCGTTGCTTTGAAAATTCAGAATGTGACTCAAAAAATCATGAAAAATGAATAGCTCAAATTTGATGTAGTTTTATTCGGAGAATCTTGTGGTGGTTTCAGATTTTAAAAATTATGTGCCAAATTTGAATTATGAACAAAAAATTGAATATTGGCGCCAAAATCCATATTTTCAAAAAACGAAAAAGAGAGCATCTTAGAGGTTGCTTTCGGACACCTTCATGCAAAATTTCAGGTTTCTGGCTTCAAAACTGTGACATGTGGCGAGCACACCAGGTAACATTCAGGGCATTCTTAGTTAGCATCTACCGCGTTACCGATTTCGAATTTTTTCGTTGAAACATTTGAAAGACCATTGTCAAGGATGGCCAAAAACTCAGAAGAAAGATTAGCAGATTAGGAGCACAACTTTTGCACCTTGCGATCAGTTGAATTACTTTAACTCAATAAACTTCTGTTGTTGTAAATTAGCTAACCTAGGTGATTGCTTAGGTGCCTAGAGCCTACACTCATTATATTCAGTTCAGCATACTCTGATTTCTATTGAACTCTACTTTCTAAGAATAGAGGCTTAGATTTACAAAACGTGAATTATATCGAAGCATTATACTGGCGGTTTCAAAAATATTTGACGTTTCTTATAAGTCCTGTGGTCCCATATATTGGTTTGAGATGCATGGACGAGTGCAAACAATTTTATACAATTCCACTGTGCCGGTATTGAAAATTTGAGAAGATCAGGAATCAGGAATCGGTCAAGCATATAAATACAGCAACAAACAAAAATCAGGGAAACAAACGGGTAATATGAAGCATCTCATCATATGCCACATTCTGAGTATGAAGCCACACGAAATTTTGGGAGTATTTCCCCAAGTTGCTACACTGACGTACTTCAATACAAAATGTTATCAAGTTATGTATCAAAATCCATACAATTTCTGCTGATTTTGAATTTCATATCCCCCTTTTTTAGAAAGGTCTTTAAAGACTTTTATGCATCGCACACAATAAACAACTGATAGTTTTGGATTAAAATAGTAGAATTTATTCAAATGACGGCGCATATTTTCTTTGACGTATCGCTAACTTTTCTCTCTTCTCTTTAAAGTCAGCCGAACGGTATTGAAATTCCTAAAACTAGTCCCTAATCACAAACAAATAGTGTATATTATCTCTAACATGAATCCCATGAATGATTTGTCCCAGGAATAAGTTTTCAATGAAAAATGCACGTGAAATTAGGCCAAATGGGTACATCAAAAATCTAAATCAGGTGGAACATTGTGACATTTCCTGAATTATCATTCCTTTCTCTGGTAGCAGAAGTTATTCAAAGCTGTCTTTTTTAATAGCACTTGCACGCCCAATACAAAATTTTGTATTAATATGGAATGTGGTAAGTTTACATTTCGAGAAGAGTTTACCAGTTTGCTCATTTTTGCTTTTGCCGTGTGAAAATGGAATGGATTTTCTCGGCTGAATACTAAGGCTTAAATGTTCTTTTTTCTCCGCGAGTTTTTGCAACATCATAACGGCGTCCTATGATAAGTCCGAAACTCCACGACAGAAAACAGTATAATTTTTTTAATGGAATACGGATGCATCTAGACAAAATATATTGTCTGGATGCATATCTTGTTTTAACGTAAAATTACTCGCTATTATGTCTGCTCCAGATTTAACCATATTAGTAGAATAATTTGAAATTTGTGGTATTTTTTAAACCCTAACCAGTAACACTCTCTTTTAACTTTTTAACATGCCGGCTTACACTATCTGAGGCCTAACTTCATCATGCCGTTTGCAAACGGGAGAAAAATCAATGCAAGGAATTCCGTGAAAGTAATTTTCTAAAAGGGTGCTCCAAGGAGCATCTGGCATTAAGAGACTAATTATTTCTAAGTAAAAACCAATTTGCCATTTTGGACTTGTTCTCAAAGCTATCCTCCAGTGATATTGGCGGACACTGGAGGAAAATGCGACTTAGGAGTTAAATGCCTTCCTTCCTTCCGAAGGAAGTCCTTCCGAGTAAATTTCCGTTACGCTACCTGTGTCATTAGGCAAACAATAAAAGCACTGAAAGCGAAATTGATGCTAGTAAAAATATGAGTACAAAATAAGTTGGTCTTAACGTTCGCCTACGCTGGTAGCTGCATACGACACGAGTCTCGTTCTATTCAGTTAAACTTTTTAATGAAAAGACCTGTTACCTGTTACGGTTAAACCTGCAGAACTCATCACTAAATATTTAAGTATTTTAATGAATCATTGGAAAAGACAATTTCCGCGCATGAATAAATTAAAGCTGCAAAGCGCGTGAAAAATTGAAAAAGAAAAAAACAAGGATATTTAAATCTTCTTTGTTTCTTACCGTATTCGACAGTGCCGTTAGCTTTGATATACCTGAGATTGTAAGTCTGCTGTGACTCTTTGATGAGAATGTTTTTGCGAGAACTTCACGTCTTTTTCAATTACTGTAAAATGTTTTCACTCCTTACTCGGGATTTAAAATTAATACTGCACCAACAGGTTTGGATTTATAGTAACGAGAGAGATTGCAAACGAGGAGGAATTGGATATTAAAACCTTTATCTATTTGAATTAGCAACGCCAGCTTATTCTTAGGCTTTCCCAACATCAAAAGTTTTTTCTTTTTGCAAAAAAACTGAGTTCATAAATATTCACAAGTTTATGATTTATTTATGGGAAACAGATCTTTACATTTGCCTTCCTAAAGTATTTACAAAAATCAGAGAGCGAAACTAAAGTATTTACAATATTCAGAGAGCGAATGTTAACTGAAATACAATCAGACTTCAGAGCTATTGTCGAACAAAAAGTCAGCTAATGTGAGAAACAGACAACTGTAGTCGGCGTCATTTTCAAAGATCATGCAGAGCTTTAAGTACAGAATTTAGTGTTATACGGTCCGTGTATCAAACATAAGAACTTTGTTCCGCGACGCACGGTGAAAGGCTTTGGTAGACATAGACATCAGTAAAAAGAAACCCAAAGCAGTTTTCTCCAGTCGGGAACAAATTTTCTATTTTTTAATGAATATGATTAAAATGCAAATTTCCTTCATACACGAACACGATGGTTTGACCCGTGCGGTAACAACTAATGCGTACCTAAATCGTATTTTGTCGGCACAATTACAAGTAATTATTAAAGCAGCCGATTGGCTATATGAAAGCTGACATCCATCCTTTATAGGAGTATAAAATTTTTCCACACATTTGAAAGTTAGTTTTCAATTTGACAAATTTCTAATAAACAAAATTGAGTTTGAAACAAAGCAGTTGGCGACATGCCTGCTTGTAATAAGCAACATCAGCACTTTTGTTCCCTATAACCCGGTACAGTCAATATATCAGTTAATGTCACACAACTGGCAGTTTTTTGACACCTGTCAGCAAAATAATGAGCTTACAAACTTCGACATTTTTGTCCCACAATTTGCTACAATAAATTACTAGAACGTTTTAAATTCCTTTTAAAAACTTCTTGCTTGAGAACCTTGAACTCCGCTGTTAACAGAGACTTCGTAATGTTAAGCTACACATAATGAACTTCAGTATTATATTGTTCTCAAGTTATTTTTGGGGAACACAGGTCATTGAAGAATTTGAAAGGAATTGTTTCAAAGAAAACTCTTGCAAGGGATAAAAGTAAAAGGGATAAATTATATTACACGTTGAAACACGAAACAACTTTTGACACTTCTTTTCATGTGAACTTTAAAAAATTGTAGTTTTCAAGATGGAACAAAGCTTACAAAACTTTGCTTACCACACATGACCGTGCACGTTTCCCTTCATGCTTCTGTTTTTGACTTGTGTGGAGAAATTTGTAAAATACCTATGGCTACGAAAAAAATAATTGCACAAAGATTGTGATACATTGGCCTGTTACCAGTCTTCCGATGTGTAAACTCGGAACAGAGAAAAAATGGGCCAAGTACAATTACTATCACTTTGTAAACGTTTCTTTGAACAGAAATTGCAGTAATAAATTTGAATTAAAATGGAAAGAATTAAAATTTCCTGATAATCATGATATAGTAGTACTACCGGTGAATCCCTTTCAACAGGTTGAGAGTAAAAACAAACATGAATCGTTTTGGAAAATTGGACGATGAAGTACCTGTTATATACTCGACTCAGACTCGCTAAACAAATAAAATCCTATTCCCTGAGAAGAAGCCTCTTTGGAGAAAAAAAAAACAGTTAAACATATCATCCGTAAAGGGACCAGCATACCTGATATTTAATATTTTCAAGCAAACCTAATCGTGGCACAAATAAATTTACCTCAGCCAAAAATAGAGCACTGACAAAGAAGAAATTGAGTTTTTCTCCTTTTACCGAAATTGCATTTCCTGATAAACGAGTTTTAGTTGATTTTAACTCTGTCTTCATTTCCCATACTCACTTTCACATTGTATAAAAACTTCTTTGAAAGTTATATTGCATTACAATTGCACATATTCCAAGAACGAAATTACATTTTCAGAATGGTATAAATTTGACGCTAGTAGCAATAAAGAAATACATATTTAATGCATGCTTTACAATAGTAAATACAACGGAGTCTTAAACAGTCGTCTCTTGACAGTCGTCGTCTCTTGAAAATTTCATATCACTCATGGGAACATTCCAGGTTTTCTATTAAAACTTCAAAGAAATCCGTTCAAGTATGGTGTTTACTAGCTCGGGTAAAAGTAGTCACTAAATTTTGCATTTGTTTGGATTTTTTGTGGCTGACAGCATCATTGACGTAATAAAAGCTGCATTGTGAGGTTTCACAAGGGTATGCTTTACGCTAAAAATGTGAACACAAGATAAGAAACCTTGAAACGGACTCAAGAACTTCTCCATTAGCTCAACAATCAGAAAAACACCAAGCGGGAAGCTATATACAATCCTCAGTGTTCGTATGACGTTTTACCTGGTAGATTCTGACTTAAGATGATGCACGAAAAGTTGACTTTGTCTACTTTTTAATTTTCGATGTAGAAAGTGGACATAACGAATCGGCCCGGTATCAACCTGCAAAAAGCCTACTTACATAATGCACAAATGTATTACCCATTAGCAAATATTATTAATAATTCTATTGTCTATGCGTTTATCTCCTTGGAACACAACATAAAAGCTTATTAATATAAATGTTGTGGTAATTTGTATTAAAACCAAGTAATCTATTTGTGTCGTCTTTGTTTTAGGTTATTTGTATTAGTTACTTTGGCCGAGCTGATTTTTTCTCAAACATTTTTATACACGATGTCCAGTCAAGTAGGAATTATTAGATTTTTTGTAAGGTTTTGAAAAATATCCGTGGCTTTGGAACAGGAAGCTGACAGGTTTTGTTTCAAAATGAACCGTGCGTTTTATTTGCTGTATGTGAAAACCTATTTAAGCTATTGGAACCATTTAGGGATATATGTACAACTTTCAGTATCACTCCAAATGTTCTCAGAGTATTCATGTTAGTTTGAGTGCAAAAAAAAATCCAATGCTATGCTGCAACTTCATTTTAGACATTTGGGGCTTTGTAAAAATTATCTTCTTCTCACTTGTTGCAGAATCTAGTATGCGTTATAAAATTACAGTTATATGTACATTAATACGAGGCTGTGTTATGCAATCTCATGAATAAACTACAACGTGATAATTCTGTCTTTAAGCTCGTTTTTGCGACATTTGTGCTGCTACTGTTAAATGAAAATTTAGTGGGTTGAGTACACGTATCTTACCATGTTGCAATCTTCCTACGAAGAACACTGTGTTCTATGTTCGTTGACTGGAGTAGCTGCAATAGATTGATAGATAAAATAATACAGTAATTCGTGTCCTGCTTAAAGTACCACCACTGAAATTCTCCAACTTCAGAGCATTAATTTCTGTTCTGTTCAACAATTCTGTTCTGTTTGGACTGGCCTCTGGACACAACGGACAAAAGTGTACAAAACTTGTATAAATATATATATTTTCAATAGGAAATACAGAAATCAGAACCAAACACTGAACCAGTAATGTTTGCGTCTCTTCTCAGGATTAACTAAATTCATTTCATTTTCCTATCGGTATCGTTTTGAACAACAAACTTAAATATTTAAAATACAATAACCCCACAAAAACACTACTTTTAGTTGGTGCTATGGAATAATAAGCAGGACGTAAAAATATAGATTACAATATTTGCTAGTCCCTACAAAACCACACATGATTCTTAAATTTTCCTTTTTTCTTTATATACTATTCATAAAGTTGACAAATCTCCCATAGGTTTGTAAATAACCATTGGGTAAATTCGTGGCTTCTTTACATCACGTTATATCATTCCTTTCTTGATCCGCTTTAGCAACTCTTCTTCATAAAGTATTCATTTTATGACGCAGTATCCCATTTCCACGCAACAGTAAACGTGAGTAGGAAAATTTCCATGTTTAATTAAAATGATATTTTATAAACTTCCAGTAAAGCACATGAAATGCAACAGCGTAAGCTCAGCTGCCTATCGTATTTATTAAAGCTGCACTAATGCATTGAGTTTCTTTCTTCTATATATAAAAACACTCGTGTTTTCACAGTGACTTGATAATGTCACTCCTCCGAGATATTTTTTTGTGCAGATTCTCTTGAAAGTTATTTTAAAACGGTGGAGGCAAGTCATATGGACTGAGGTACGGATTCGGAAAGCAGAAAAAAAACCATTCTAAAGCTTACGCTGTCTTAAATTTAAAAATAGATGTTTTCCATCATTAAGTTGACGAATGCCTCCAGTGGAAATGTAGGATTTCAAATTGATCAATTTCAAACCCACCCAGTTTGGGATTGTGTCTCATTTTCGTCTCCTCTGGTTTTAGTTACTCTAATTGCATAAAACCTTATCATACCTACTTGAGATCCGTATTAGGGTTTGAAGGTCAAACAGGGGAAAATATTAACGTGGCTTCGTTTGATTAGGCAAATCTCATGTTACACAAGGTGGCAGTAGCAGAAGGACTGCATATTTTTGTTGGAAGATTCCAATGAGATTAAAGTATACAGAGGAATGCTTCTGAAATATATCCAGCGGAAGATGACCTATTCATGCACAGATTGGGTGGTTTTGGGTAGTTGGCCATTAGTTGGCCCCACATAGCATACATATGCTTAAAATTTAATTTACATAAAAAGCCATCCAGACAAGTTCCCATACCTCTGGATAAAAACAAAATAAGAACAGCTAATTACAGTCAGAAGCAATACGACTAATTCAATTGACAGGTTTAACTTACAGGCAAAAAAACATTCACACAAATTCATGGAAAATTGGCAATTTTCAATGGGAGAAACAAAATAAATTGACATTCTTGAATACAAAAATACGAGTTGAAGGCCATTCGCTATAGACAGGTTTAACTTATAGGCAAAAAAACATTCACACAAATTCATGGAAAATTGGCAATTTTCAATGGGAGAAACAAAATAAATTGACATTCTTGAATACAAAAATACGAGTTGAAGGCCATTCGTTTCAACGCTATCCCCAGGCCTTGTTTGCTTCAAGCAAGCGCGTCTGTGTGAGATAATTAAACGATGATTATAGCATTAAAATTCAACCTACTCTTATGTAGTTTTGATGAATTTATCTAATAAAGACAATTATTAAATTGCTAACTCGGAACGAGGATTCACTAAAGCAAAATAATGATGATCGTTAATATTGAAAGCTCATTTTCTAATCCTGTTTGGACTTTTTGTTTTGAAAGGCTTAGGCTAAAAATATTGTAGAACTTTGCGATAGCAGTAATCGTTTGAAAGCAGAAAAACTTCAACTAATTAGGGAAGGACTTAATTAGAAAACTTGTCTTGTTTTTGCATAAAAGAAAACAAATTTGTAAATATACAAGCGGCCGTATTGGTGGAAGCTGTCAGCCAAATAAGCCAGTTCGATGTTCTACGAATCCGACAATGAAAAAAACACCATGAATACAAAGGTATACAAGTCACTGTTATCAGGGTAACAAGTATGTAAGTAGGAAGCGGTGTGTTGTAATTGAGTGTTTTGTCAATACATGCTAATAATGTGAAATTGGTGGAAACATTTTACGAGTTTACGGTAGATTTTTTAGGTTTATGAATTGTACATTCCATTGTGGAAAATAATGTTTTGCTAATATTGCGTAAGGAACCGGAAAATTCTATAAATGAGTCCAAGATGAGTTATATGCATACTTGCAAATGCTGGTCGTAATTTGTTTATCGCCAAATTGAGTTTAGCCCAAGTGTTTTTCCTTTTCCAATTCCTTCGCCAGACGGTGGTGACGTTGGGTGAACTTTATTTGAGCATTAAAGGCATAGTATGGTCATGCATCAGCAGTGGAAACACACTTGACTCCCGCATTCTGTCCCTACTTGGCGCATCCTGAAGGTTTGTTGTGTCCGATGGTAAACTCGACGAATTACTTCCTGAACGTCTTTGTCAACAAACCTGTATTGAGCCAAAGACTGCATTTATTAAGACATAATATTTTTCATAGTCCCCGCCAGGATTGTATAAACGTAGCAAATTGTTTAGACCAAGGACAGGAGAAAGTACCAGAGTAGCCTTTGCTGCAGCGCTAAAAATTGAAAAGTTCATATCGTATAAACCGCTAGTAGATACAACTATCTAAAATTGAAACACACAAAATTTGCGTTGATTCAGAGCCTTGGTTGTTTATCCGTCGCAGTCGATTTAACATAATCCTCAGGATGTGTACCAGGAACACGCCATTCAACTGTTAACCAAGGATTACCAAGCTTTTTCATGGATTCAGTAGTTATTTGGTATGAAAAGTTTTTACCAGCAATCCAATCACGATTGGTCCCAATAGTATTCATGTTTCCGGCATATCGGCGTATCCTTTCCAACATTTGCTCCCATTGGAAAAATGGTTGTACACCATTTTAATAAAATAAGTCAAAATGAACACAGCTGGTAAACCTTGCAAGGAACATCACATTTAATTAGTGCATTTGAATTGGGCCAAATTTCCAGCAAACATGACTCACCCCAGCCGATGAAATAGTAGAATAGAAAGTTTTCGCGGGAACTATCATTAAAGCTGGATGAGGTCAGTTTGCTATTTAGGTACAGGCCTTGGACAAACATCCAACTAACGGAAGTTACAGTAGCATACAAATGAAGGAGAATCACCAGTTTGCACAGAATTTCCTGTTGGTTAATAAAACAGTTACGCAAAGCTATTATAAGCTTTTATAAAACCGTTACAATGCATGAGTACTTTGTAAGGTTTATCAACAGTGAAGGACTGTATGGATTTTTTAAAAGTAAACATTACCAGGTCTCGGTAGTTAGTCTTCCGTTCAAACACAAATGGCTCGGTAATGATGAGAGACACGACCGAACGAAGAACTAGGGCGAGCATCAATTGTATCAAAAGAGCAACACGATCACAGCGTAGGCACCTTTTAAAGTGGAGAAAGCATGCAATCTTAAGTTACTGTTGCATATGACGACAACCGAAGTTGCGCAAGAAGCGAGTCAACTTACATGTTCTCTTACCTGAAGAGCCGACAAATTGCAAGGGATATCCCCAGAGAGACCAAGGATGTAATTGATCCGACGAAAAGAATATGCTGAACCATGTAAACAAGTTGCTCTTCATCTTTCTATAAATATTCACAACCTGGTTACATACTTTATTGTCTCAAAGCAATGAATCAGGTACTCTTTCTGCGTACGGTCTTTCTCTCGTATTCTTCGAAGGAAATGGCACACTCCTCATAGTTTGTCCGAGTTCCATCTGCCCAACTTCCGTTTCCCAGACAAGTTCTATACGCTTTACCTAAAATGGAAAGTAAATAGTCGTTGAATTCAATCTAAAAGTCAGTTTTTATCGGTATACCACAAACTACAAGCATCGGTCCTATGTATCCACTAAATTTAATTAAAACTTTTGACGTTCTAATCCCTCCAGAAAAGTCAGAGATTGGCAACAGTTCTGCAGACCATATGAAAATGGATACATTAGCTAAATGTCGAAATACTCGTGTCAAATTTACTTTGGGCGTAACTGTAACTGTTAGTGTGGGGTAAGGGAATGCTTGCCGTCATTCAGAGAAAGCTATATTGAAAGTATTGAAGTATATAAGTAAAAGTACCTTGTAAATTCTCCGCGTACTTTGGGTAACTCGCAGAAAACACTATTGAGCAAAGTTCTGAAACATTTGTTCCTCCAGGGGCTTCCGGCCAGCAATATATGTTGTCCCAGACAGGCTCACAAGAAGAAAACTCTGAAGATAAAGAAATTCTTATGTCAAACA
>JAAXOA010004236.1:0-10512 GCA_036561885.1 Salina celebensis
TAGTTGAAGAAATCTTCCAAGATGCTCGACATAATTCACAGTATCCTGCTATAATGTGGATCCTGCTGAATATCTTGGGATCAACACCAGCCCTAATTACAAGATATCTTACAAACAACTTCTTCAATGCATCTGCAGCGCTAACAAACTTTCCAGGGCCTGGAGTCCCAGTTCGGTATCAAGGAAATAAATGCTATGGAGTTGACTTTTGTGTGGGTGGAGCATCTGGAACTTGCGGACTAACATTATCAGTTCTTAGTTACAATAACCATGTAAGGTTCTCTGTTACTGTTGAAGCATCGGTTATGACGCGACCAGACTTGGATGACTTTATTCATGACCTTGAGCAAGAAATTAATGTATTGTGTGATTATGCCCAGAAGGTGTGACCAATAAAGAAACGAAGTTGATATGAAATCCTAAGAATCCAAATTTATTCTGAATCTTAATACAAGCCTTGGCAAACAATTCTCTTAGGCAGCTTATTAGTGGCGTTAGACCACCATACGCATACCTGGAGTCGCTCTTCCGGCAAGAAAGAAATAGAAGGTAGTCTCCTCAAACTCAAAGTCATTTTCTTCATCTTTTGTTAACGGAGTGTCACGACCTTCATTTACGATTGTAATCAATCTGAAAATATAACAATATCAGTGCTTTCACAATTAAGGCAAATGGCAAATTAAGTTTTCCATATAATGTTATTAATGGTGGCTGAGTATCAAAGGTGCAGGAACTTTATCATTAATATATTAAATTCCTACTGACGACAGTTTCAAGCGTTCAAATGACTAAATCTAATATGAAATGTTTCTTAACTGAACTTTTAAAAATGCGTCAGTATGAATTATAAAATGCGTTGTTTCCATGCGCATCTGCTACTCAATTCTTTAAAACTTCTGGAAGAAACATTTTTAGGTATGTAATGTAACCCTAGAATTGTCATAAAAAGCTTGAAATGCTTGAAACTGTCGTCAGTTGCAATTTAATTTAATATATTTTTGTTATAATATATTATTCTGTTTCAGTATGGAACCCTGATCTAAGTTGCTTGAGAAGTTCTTCTCCAGCACTGTCTCCCTCAAGTCTACACAAGGTTTGATACGCAGAATATGATCGCATTAAGACTTCCATGGATCCGAGAGTCGCAGGCCTAGTCAAGGGAACTTTTGTTACTCTAAAACCAAAAAACAAAATATTGGCAATATTGAAAGGCACCATGGCACCAACACTTCCTCTTGCTCAATTAGCATATTAAAAATTCTAGCTTTAGTCATTAGAATTATCAGCCCCTGGCCGATTGTACCTTGTCGCGTCAGAGAATGGAAGTTGCAAGTCAGCATACTCCGTAAAAACCGTTAGAGCTTTTGGAGGGAAGTACTTTAGGGCTTGCTCTCTGAACTGTTTTCAAAACGTTCGAAATTAAACATAAAAGAATTGGTTTAAAGTTCAACAGTCGCAACCTTTTCCACAAATTGTCCGATGGCTGTACTTGTGGGGGAGCTACTCTTGTCCTTTATACTGTAGGTGGGCCTATGGTAACCGATTATTGCAAAAACGCCGTTTGGAGCAAGCACCCTTTTTACTTCTTGGAAAACACTGGGCAAGTCCATCCAGTGTGCGGCTTCGCAAATGGTAACAAGCTGGACGGAGTGATCCGCGACAGGAATGGCTTCAGCCGGTGCTGCTCTGCGTTTAGATAGAAAAACATTACAAACAGCTAGACAACAACTTTCTGTCGATTGATTGTTTAATCATATTTTACTTAGATATTTTATGTTTAAAAAACTGTTGTAACACTTTACTCAAAGCGAACATTAACAAAATCCTTTGCCAACTCAGTAGCTTCCTTAATTTGCGCAGGGCTGATATCCGTTCCCAACACAGTTTCGAAATGCTTTGCCAGTGTGAATGTGACACTGACCAGGGCCACAACCTAAGTCAACTGCAAGGTTCATTGGTCCATTGTACTACAGGAACAAAGTTTATGAGGCCCTTAGTAAACCTTAAGTAATACACTGCCAAAAATTATAAAACCTTTTCTCGAAGATAGTCCAGTAATTTTTCCACAAGTACAGGAGGAGGTGTGGGCCTAATTTTAGCATACAATTGGGCGTGATCGCTTCCTTCAAAAAATCTTGCCGACATTTTAAAAGTCCCAATAAAAATTTTATTTGCGCAAAAACCAATCTCTGAAATGTGATTTATTCACAGCATCTATGTAAGATATTTGCGAGGAAGCATCTGAGCTTGTTGTTTATCACGCTGGATATCAATGAATCTTATGTGAGTCTGAATTGGTATGGCTGAATTTAACATAATGTGTAGCAATATGGTTTTAATTTCATGTTTCATAGGTAACATGTAAAACAAAAACAAATATTAACATCACTGACATATAATATGCGTTTAATATTGAACAGTGATCTTGACATATGTTGCCCATGACAAGAAAACACTTTTTTGTATCTTCTTTTAGTTTCAGGAGCAATTTTCAGTATTTTTGGTTTCGTTTATGCTCTTCCCGCAAGAAAAAAGTAGTTGTGAATTTCATCCAATTCGTATCCCTTCTCCTCCTCTTCAGTCAACGGCGATTCCCGTCCTTCATTTATAATGGCGACAATCCTGCGAAAAAATTATGTATTCTGATTGCAATTGGTAATGTAAATCAAAGAGGAGGATTCATAAAGTTCATAAACTTAATGTTTTACCCATCTTGTAACTGCTTCAGAAATTCTTCTCCAGCAGCATCTCCTTCTTCCTTGCACAGCGTTACGAATGGGGAATACGACCTAATCAAGTGCCCAATCGAAGCTAGCTTTGCAGCTCTAACAAGTGGAATTTGGCTTGCCCTTTTAGTAATTAATACATAATTATAATAGAATCAATCACGCATATTCAATATTTAATTTGCAAACTGAGCTTCACCTTTTAACATCTGAAAATGGGAGGACCGCGTCTGCGTACTCGGTGAAAAGCGTGAGCGCTTTGGGTGGAAAGTACTTCAACACTCGCTCTTGTGCCTTTTTTAAAGAAAGTTATTCAAGTTGGGTTGTTATTTTAAACCTCATTGCAAAAATTAAGTCCATTACCTTCTTGACGAGCTTCTTAATTTCCTCATTTTTCGGCGAGTCTTTTTGGTTTTTGATAGTATAGAAAGGTATATGATAACCAATTATTGCGAAGATTCCGTTCGGGCTTAGGACGCGTTTTGCTTCAAGATAAACTTTTGGAAGGTCCATCCAGTGTGCGGCTTCGCATATGGTGACAAGTTGGACAGAATGATCCGCGACTGGAATAGCTTCAGCTGGAGCAGCTCTGAAATAAAACAGGCCCCATAAATTTAATTTACTTCATTGTCATTAACGACTTTATACATAGCGAATTAAAAGCATTACTCAAAGCGCACGTTTTCACAGTTCAACTTCTTGGCCCATTCGGTTGCCTCGGAAATCTGCGCCGAACTGATGTCCGTCCCCAGTACGGAGGCGAAATGGCTTGTAAGAGTGAAAGTGCACTGACCATTGCCACAGCCCAAGTCAACTGCTAGGTCCAATGATCCACTGTACTGTGGTTTTGCAGTTTCCAGAGATAAGTTTTTAAATATGAAGAAATCTCAATATGAGAACTAAGATTAAAACGGTTTTCTCTTACCTTCTCCCGCAAGAACTCGACTAGTTTCTGAACAACTTCATTTGGAGTGGTAGGCCTAATCTGGGCGTAAATTTTGGCGTGGTCTTGCCCCTCAAAAAATCTTAACGACATTCTTCCAAGGATTCTTAATTCAAGCGCACAAGAAAAGCAAAAAGATTTTGTTTGGTGTTTACAAACTGATTGACAGCCACCATCTGATCACCACATCCAAGGTCAGGCTTATGCCAAGTGGTCAAGCCACATGCGTACATATCTGAATAATCTGGAAAGTTTCCATAATAACAACTCACTAGCGCCAGTAGATCCAGTAGATACTTGATACTTTGTGACTCTTATCAGAGGTCCAATGGAACGAAAACAGAAAGGAATTTTGTGAAATATTCCCTATTCGCCAATTTTCATAGTCTTACGTGTTTTCCAGTTCCAGGTAATGCTGAATATCAATCATGATACAATCTGTGGAATACCTTCAAGTACTAAAAATCCCCACAATAAAACTTTTGCATGATTTTGGGGCAAATTGAAAATATATTAATAATCCCCAATTGTTGCTTGATTGCTTGTCGAAAGTCTTTGGAAACCTACCTCAGGAACTTCATGAATTCAATTTAATTGTGTAAATTATTTATGTGCATGCATGCAACTGAAAACTTCTAATTTTGAATCGCTCTTCTTCTCCGTCATCTATAGCAACAGCAGTGGTCACTGTTACTGGTCAGTTGTCAGTTTATTTCAAAATGCGGTTTTTATAATGCTCGCCATGTTCTAGTTTTGGATGTTATGTAAAGCATTGGTTTGGCTATTTTTGTGTGATTTTTTTATTAGGTCAGATTTGAAAATGCAGTTGTTCTTGCAAAAAATAACACATTTCACACAATTTGCGACTTCAGGATGGTCAGGTCACAACTAATCTGATCAAAGAACTTCAGGCACTAGGCACGTGGGATCTTGCATCTTAACCGTAGTAATAGTAGAATTGTGGGTTTGGAGCTGGAGCGGCCACTGGAAGAGCACGTGGGTATGGGGATGGAAGCGGAGATGGGCTGGCCACAGCAACGGCGACAACCATAGCGACGAAGAGAAGGACAGCAAACTGGAAATGATAAAAACAGCGTATAAAAGTTTTTTTTTAAAAGCTCGTTATGAAACATGAAACAATGATTTTGAAAGTTGAGGAACTTACCAACTTAGACATCTTTGTACGGGTTGTGTTTGACCACAGAGAGAGAAGTAGGCTTTTGATTTGTTTGGAGGTTATTTAAAAACTGATACTGAACAACTCTCTGTCCCTCTCCTTTTATACTAAACCGGGACTGGAGTGCATCCGTTTTACTTTAAACTTGGGCTAATACGATTGAAAGTCAAAATGCAGCATTTTTTCAGGATCTTCATTGCATTGCATAGAAAATTGCCATGAAAAATATCAACATCTTCACTAGGTCACTCGATCAGTGGATTTCTATAACTTTAGAAGAAAAAAAATGCTTTGTTTAGGAGTGGAGCTCACAATTTCAAGTAGAGCTCCAAAGTGTAAGAGTTTGAGCGACGTTTTTTTTTGCATCATAAAACTACAATTTTTATGGCTGAAGTTTTTTTAGTTAGCAACTTGACTTGGCTGGAGACGAGATTTTTTATTAATTTAGATGCTTCAGGCTAAGAATTTATTTTGCTGTCAACCTTAGTCTTGACGTTTATGGACTTTTCTTCCAGGAATATAAACGTGATCGCAGTTTTTATGTAATATATTGTTTTGAAATTTTTCATTACCAACTTGCAATTTTTTTCTTTATTTTTTCGTGACCATTTCGTTTCAAAATTTTTGACTTTTCTCATAGGGCGAATTAAATTATGATGGAAACAAAGTTTTTATGAAAGAGGAAAGAAGGATATTGAATATTCATTAATTGAAAGTGCATTTGGTATAAATAGCCAGAAATGTTGTTGAATTAGTATCAGTTAAATCTTCTCTTCTCTTACAGCAATTTCAAAACAATCCTTTAGTGGACACCACCACCTTTCCAATCCATATCAAAATGTTCAAGTTGGTAAGTACAAAAATACTTATTTCTATGATAGAAAACTCAGAAACGATTGAAAATTTTAAATCTTCAAATTACAGGTCGCTCTCCTTGCCTTGGTCGCTATGGTTATCGCTATTGCCACCGCTAACCCAATCGCCGACCCCGAAGCTGCCCCAGCTGCTGCTCCAATTGCCAACCCAGTCCCACAATTCTACGGATACTACTACGGTTAAATTTGTCGCGTCACCGACGACTAATTGGCAACACTAATTGGAAACACAACATTGGCTTAAACGCTTTAAAATAAATCAAAATTATCAATAAAATTCTGGCTTACTTCATTCAAATTTATTCGTCTTTTACTAATATACATACATAAATGCACATGCACAATTATT
Source organism: Salina celebensis (assembly GCA_036561885.1). Lineage (NCBI taxonomy): Eukaryota > Metazoa > Arthropoda > Collembola > Entomobryomorpha > Paronellidae > Salina > Salina celebensis. The sequence goes on from JAAXOA010004236.1 coordinate 6,071, forward strand.
CCGTTCATTTCATTTTCATTCAATATGGAATACTTCCTCAAAGTAATTGTCTCACGTGATTTTGGGGTAAATCGATAATGACTAATCCTATCATCTTGTAAAAGCTTCAAAAACTACCACAATGTGGAATTCGAAATACTCGAGACTTTAAGAAGGATTATCTCTCATTTTATTAACTAACAACTAAAGTTGTTTCTAGATATTTGGAGCAGATTCGATGGGCCTTGCTCGAATTGTAAAAGATCTCTTTTCATTCACTGAAATTGCTCTTTGTTTACAAACACGGGTAATTTGAAACTGAAAAGATGGAACATCATGTCTGGAGAACATGATATTAATGCTACATAGGTTTATGAACTAACACATTCTTCTTTATAAAAAATGGCTCCTAACCGTATGACCTTCAATTAAGATGTTTCCTGTAAAGTTAAAAGTCATGGTCATAGTCATGACTAATCGCCTCTTATTGGGTGTGAAACGTTCATACCTAATAAACCCACGCTTCCACACATGTATTTAAATCCAGTGGTTTTTGTCAAAATGTCTGGATCCTGGAAAATTAACTGGAAATTACAATTTACGCTTCTTGAATGAAAAGTTAATACTATATCTTTCTTTACCCAAACACCCAAATACATAGCAGTGCAGGCAGACTGCAGACGCACTGCTGAATCATTTCTGCCTGCAGTGCAGGCCTTGCACAAAAGTGTATAATGTGAAAGAATATTTTTCAAAGTTTGGGGCAGTGTGAGCACGGAACCGCGATAGGAGCTGCAGGTGTACACACGTGTGAGTCAGTGTTTACTTACATTTTCTACGTAATCTGCATTTTCGATTTTGTAAGTTTGTAACGTTATTTTGGTGACGTTGTCTTGACGTTTAAGTCCGAAACGACGGAGTCGATCTAAATTCCAGTGCACATTTTAAGAGCGAACGACCAAGGAAAGAAGGTTATTTGGAGTGTGGAGTGACGGAGCGGAGGTGTGAATTTGAATGTGGAATGTGACTGAATTTTGGTAACTAATTATGGAGGACGATTTTGAAGTTGAAGATAACGAACCCTTCCGTACTGTTTCAAAAAAGGAACGAAAAGCGAAACGCCAGAGGTCGAAGGAGTTGAAAAGTGCGTTGAAGTCGAAAACAAAAGTGGCTGGATTTATGGAGAGGGCAACACAAGAGAACGATGACGAGGACATATCTGAGGTGACTTGCCTTTTTAATATTGTTTAATTGATTTCCCTCAATTTATTTTCTATTAACTAGCCGATTTACGTATTTACTAGATTGACCACATTGAAAACTTGTATGTCTCCAATGGCGACGAAGAAATTGACGATGGTCCCTCCTCTGGGCAGTTGAAGCACATGACTGAATTTGAACCTGGTGTTGAATACAGGAAGTTGTCTTGCAACTCTATACTTGTCTCGATGGAGCCTTTCAGGATTGCCTACTTTACTGGAAAGTGCCTGATTCAAGTGCTCAAGGGATCGGTTTCAATCTATGGATTTACGGTTAACCCCGATGGAAAACAATACGCCACTTTCAGCGCTAAGGGTCACACCAGCTTGTTGTTCATATCTTCGCTTTCTCGGACTTCGCCAATAAACTACGCGACATCTTATCTAACATCGCTCGGTCTTTCATTGGAGGAAGTTGAGAGTTTTCCTGGTGCTGTTATTGTTCTATCTGGCTTTGAAAATGAATGGTGTGATGGAATCCGAAACACTTATCCAGAGTTTACAACGATAATATCCCCGTCGATGAGTGGAGTTGGCCCTGGAAGATTACCACCGCGAAAAAACTTCTTGGCCAAGTTGGGCTTCAACTTTGTAAGCACTTCCAACCTGGACAAACTTCATGGACTGGAATTCCCTCCATACTTTGACAACGTTTTTAACGATTTGACTTCGCAATTCAATTGCTCCACCGGTCGGATTTGCCCGTTTGGAGGAAAGGGTGTCGGAAAGTCGACGTTCGTGAAGTGGCTTGTAAACCGTTTTTTGAGTGTGAAGCCGTCTGTTTTATTTATCGATTTGGATCCGGGTCAAACCGAGTTTACTCCACCCGGAATGATTTCAGTTCACTCGATAACAGACCCATGTCTTGGCCCAAATTTTGCTCATTTAAGGGACCCACGGAAAGCAGTATTCATCGGTGGAGTGAGCGTTGCCGACGTTCCAAATACTTACATCAAAGCTGTCGCCGATCTTTTTGAATATTGCCAGTCTAGCGAGTTTCAAAATATGCCTTGGATAATCAATACGATGGGATTTTCCCAAGGACTTGGAGTACATTTGGCTTGTGAAATTATTAAAATCTTTCGACCTCACTGTGTCATTCAACTGAACATTGATAACGACCGGAGATCTTTTCCCTTTTTACTTAACCAAGAGAACGTGACTAATTACAAAACCTACTTGTCAAAACAGTTGCCAAGGAAATATTCGGAGCCACTAGAGAACTATCACTTCCTAGCTGTTAAAAGCGCTGTCAATCGAAGTCACAGGGCCAATCAGGATGTGTGGTAAGTGATACTTACATTAGAAATCATTAAAACTAACCATCATTACAAAGGTATTGGACACTATAATTATAATTTGTTTTAATGTGTTTCATAGGGGAGGTTCTCCAAAGGTATGCAGAGAAATGGTGTTGATCTCGTATTTTTCAGAACTAATCGGAAGCGCCGAAGGATTTGATTTACGGGCTGTTTTCCCATTAAGGTAATAAAAATTTCACCGCTTCCAAGTAATATACTAAACAAAGTCCTAATGTTAACGTTGTTGATCTCTTATGTCTACAGAGTACCTCTGGACTCGGTTGCTATTGGAACAATACGGTCTTCCCTGAACTACAACGGAATCCTGTCTAGTATCAATGGAAATCTAGTCGCTCTTTGTGAAATGCCAGCGAACACATTCCAGTCAGTGGTAACCGCACCTAAACGAAAGTATATCACTAACGCTGGCGATTACTCCAATAACTGCATAGGCTATGGAATTGTCCGAGCAATCGACGCAAACACCATGTATATCATTACCCCTGTAGCACAGACTGACCTTTTGTCTAAAGTCAATGTGATCTTGTGTGCGGGGGGAGTCGGACTGCCATTGCAATTTTACGTGAATGGAAGTGATCAAAACTTGAAGCCCAGGCCGTATGTGATGGGTCGAGAAGACGGCACGTCAACGCTTCATGCTCCTACGAAACGGTTTTTCGTTCCGAAGCGTGTGACACATACTGTTTTACAAAATTGTTTGTTGTAATTGATTTAATTTTCATTAAAACTCAACCATCATATGTGATCTTATGAACTGCAGTAAAAAAAAATTATCGTCAAGTTACGTTCTATGTATTTCTATTATATTTTAAATTTTGATACAGTCAAGTAGAAAAAGTTAAAGTAATGGATATACAAAGTATTTGGGCGAACGCGAACCGAGATATTTTAATGAACAAAATAAATATAATCAGCTTACAATAAAACTTATACTATGCGGGTTTCGACTTTTCCTCGTTCCGATCCCCATGACGCCTCTGAAACCTGTTTTTCATACCGATGGATGACCGAAACCATTTCAGTGACAATTTGTCAACACTTTCGTTCGAGTTTAAAGGTTTAGAGATTAGAGGAAATGCCAAAGAATGATCCAAAACATCTTAAGGTTGCTGGAACAGATTCTATGTATATTAAATAGCTGCCAAGTGCCAACCTACTGAAATACATAGAGAGCAGCGAAACTATAAAGGAATTCAACTGATAAGTGTAAATCTAAATGCGGAACATGGTTGTTTAAAAAAAAACCCATATAGTTGTTGAGATCTTAATCGACACAACATTAAACAATTCACATTGCGCTTGCGCCTCTTTTTAAAAAAACGATTTCCTTACGTAGAATTCTAAGCTCGAAGGATGACAGTGTTTGTTGAGCAATCGCTTATTTACGGTTTGGTTGCTTGGAACTTCCAAATCAAGATGTTTAGTACTGTTCAACAAAATGTAGACCAATCTACGCACCGTGAAAACATGGAAATCTTTCAGTTCAAGGACCTTGTTAAGCAACCAGCGTTTGAAGCTAGGACCCTGGCAAAATGCACGCCAGTAAACTCCAAGGATCCCGGTGCCTTTTCCGTCGTACCCGATTCGATAAATTGTGCTTACAAAGATGAGGTCATAGGCTCCAGAATTTACCGGTTGCTTTCTAACGACCTCGTCCATCACTTCATTGAAAACTACGAAGATCAACAAGAGCGAAATCCCTTCCTGAAAAAATATAAATCCGGGGACTTAGTCATCGTGTTCCACAAGTGGGCTGGAAACATCGGATCTGCATTGCGCGGAGTAATTGTTTCCAACACGTTTGCAGCAATCAGACCTAAGAAAACTGAACTTATAGATTGCTACATCGTGTACTTGCTCGATCATGGAGGAACGAAATTAG
>JAAXOA010004237.1:0-10511 GCA_036561885.1 Salina celebensis
GTGAAACAGTTCAGCGGAAAGTTTGTGTAGCGTGAGAGCAAACATAAAACTGTGAGAGATAAAGATTACGAGCAGTTTCAATTGCGTAAGGAATAGTGTCTGGGATGGTGAAAGGTGGTGGTTTTCTCTTCACATGAATGTCAAATCAGGGGTAGTTTTTTTCCCTTTCACAAGTGAAAACAGAGAAAAACTTGTTTCCATATGAAATTTTCTCCGTGTTTTTGATACAACGTGCTTCGGTTGGGTTACCAATGATTCCAAAACACACCAAACAATACAACCGTTGAGAAAAGAACACCAGTCGGAAAAAAATACTAGCCTGATCTTGGCTGTTGAATACAATCATTCTCAAATCCTCATGTGCTCTGTTACTACAATTGCTATTGTATTTGGTTACGCTACTTACACACATAGATTCGCCCCATGAGAATTTTCCACACGAGAAAACCCTGACTGCAAACTAAAAGACACGATTTTTATTTGATTCTCCGCAAAAGAGGAAGTACGTGCTTGTGTTGTTTCTTGTGTTTTGTGTGTGTGAATGTTTTACTTTAAAAAAAGCAAATAAAATAAAACCATTCAAAAACTAAACTTGTTGTCTTTTTCACGTTTTTCAAAAGCACAATAGTAATTGTTTCCTTGTAGTGAGAAAAAGAAAAACTGAAATATAAATTACTATATTATCCGGCCGCGTTTAGATGAGTGAACCCAGTGAATGGCAACGTGACGTTGAGCGTTTTGGTTAAAGTCATATTTGAACTAGTTTGTTTGTCCGATTATGGAATGGTTATGTGACTGGAGTGAGAGTAATAACCGTACAATAAAACCCAGAAAGGGGAACTGATAACAAGATGTACGCTCCATGTACACTCTGAGCAAGTTCATATATTTCAGTTCTGTTCCAGATTCCTCTGTGTCTACGGGAATATAATAGACTTGAAAGTGTGGTGACGGCAGAAGTAGCAAAACTCTCTCTTCTCCGAGTGATTTATTAAGCTTTTGGCAAGTGGTGAAAGTGCAAGTAACTTGTACAGAAGTAACTGGCAATGAAGGAAAGAAAAAGGGAGGAAAAAAAGAACCTTGTTACGTACACAACAAAAATATCGTGTATTGCATGTGTTTCTTGCTGTCTTTGTCTTCCTCTTACAATGTAAATGCTACACTTTTTTATAGATAAGGTAGTACATCACGAGCAAGTTTATTCTAAGAAACTAAACATCATCAATTGATAGGCCAAGTTTTGTTTGTCCTTTTGGAGAATTTACGCAAAGACGTGTGTTTAGCAAGCCATTCATCAGAGGGTAGAATCACCCCTTTTCGCAACTAGCCCCAAACTTTGATAAAGCTGTCAAGAACTGCTTACATGGGATAAACCTGTGGCAAAAATATACCAGACAATCAATATTCTTGAGAAAAAAACCTTAACATGAATGGAAAATGCGTGGAAACTTTTAAAACAATAGATTTTTGTCTATTTTGTTCCTCGATGAGAGATTCTTGAAAATAAACTCTTTTACGAGAATCTCCCGCAGCTCCCTAACTTCTTTAATTTCCTTATGTGCATAATAAAACAACAGGACTTAATAACTTGAAATATTTAGCTTTAACCCTTTCAAGTGACACATAATCAACTTTAAGTGAGTGTGAATGAAAAAGAAATCATTATCTACACAGAAATTACAGAAACAAGGAAACCATATGTTTCAGTAATCCACAAAAACTACGAACTGGATGCTTACGCTAGATATTGAGAAAAAAAGCAAGGAATGTGGATTTTTTCCGAGTAAATGCTTCTTTCTTTATCGAATTCTAGTAAATAAAAATAAGTAACGGGTAAAGACGTCAATCATCTTAGAAGTCATCAGTACACGTCAATCACTGTAGCCCTTCCTTACGTGGACGACCACGATGATTGACAGGGTGTCCCCTTGTTGGACAAGAAATGTGATCGCTGGTCACATTGCGAATAACGGTAACCTCATGAATGGTAGCAGTGCTAGTAGTACAAGCAATGTTTCATCTTCGTCTGGTGGAGGTCATCACAATGGCATAGGTCAGCAGCAAATGGCAAATAACACAAGCAGTCCAGGTTCCTCGTCTGTACTCACAATGGAAAGCATCGATTCCCTGGAAGGATTTGAGACTGCGACGGAGTCAGGTTTCATAGCGAGTCGGCCGTGCATGGCAGAGATAATGGGAAGTGTTCCTGTTGTTCCAAGTGGAGGTAATCCTGTCCCTTCCTCTGGTGCGGTGTGTATGAATGGAGGAAGTGCGGCGAGTATTGGTCAGCTCAGTCCGAGCAAAGGTGGACATTTGACCCCGTTAACGATGAACCAGTCAACCCTTGCCCTGACAGCAATGCATCCTCATATGAGTCCGAGCCATCAAGATCCATCGACACCTCCAATGTATTGTAATAACCCGGCTGGAGCTCAACAGCTTTCATCGGGCCCCAACTCATCTAGTATTAGTCCAAGTATGTTCAACTTAACCTTTTCAACACAAAGGCTGAATACAAACGCTCTTTCATTTTGACATGCAAATAAGTGTGGTGATCTATTCAGCTATTTATGCATATAAAATTCCTATTTCTAACGTTTTTTTCTCTGCTTTCAGAATATCCGTGGATGAAAGAGAAGAAGACTTCAAGGAAAAACAGTCATCAAGGTAAGAGTAAGTGACTCCTTTTCTTAAAATATTTTTTTAAATTGTAAGCTAGCGTAATATGATATGTACATTAAGCTACATCATTCATCGTTTTGTAATTAATTTGCCACCCTCATTCAAACAATCAGAGTTTTAAGACAATCGTGACTGATGTAATTTACTCATCAATCGTCCTGGAACAGTCGAAATACGTGAGCTTTAAAGAGGATTTGAAAAACAGAAGCATTGCAATTATCAATTTCAACATGGTACTTATACATGCTATAAAGATATCTATGATCTGTCCCGCCCTTCGGTTTTTACATTCGAGTATTTGACAAAATTCTGGGAGATGCACTTGCACTATACAAGTCCAACCTGTACTATGCATAAAATGTACGAGTAACTACATGAATATCTCCATATCCATCCCGAACGCGTATTTATAAATAATATTACATCTGCATCTGGTCAAAATTAAACCCGCAAGGTTTTCTACTAATATTTACAAGACAAAGTAAGGTCTTAAAACTGTGATGATGACCAGCCGGGGTTTTTGTCGTACACATAAAAATAATGAGCAATGACACATCGCAAACTGACAACCCAAACTCGATTTGCCTAAATATCTGGTATTACATCCAATTTACTTCGTTGCAACGCAACTGGGATGGTGGAAAAATAATATTATGTATATATAATATCTATGGACACAATTCGACGAATATATGAAATGAAGATCTAATTAGGGATGTAGCGAGTATAAGTACACGCACATACACACCTCGCCAAAGAATTAATTTTTAGTAAATACGTAGTACTTCGTACTCTGAAATACCTCAAAATTTAACACGAGCCAAGAGATCTTAGTTGCTCTTAACAGCATTTCAAACGCTAGTCGCTAAAATTATTCGCACGAGATTTACTTGTTAGGTGATACCGATTATGCCCAATACTCTGTGAATATAATCATTCAAGATATTAAAATCCTACGACGATAATATAATACCTACATCAGCACTACGAAAAGAATTCAAAGCAAAACATCATCCCATCTCATGACTTGTTGTCTGTCATGACTCTTGCCATTTTATAATGAAATCTACACACAACAAAAGTATTATATAAATGCTATAATTTCTCCTCTATAAGCTCCTGATTTTAATAATGATGATTGTGAATCTTTGGGAAAAAAAGTAAATGGTAGATGTTTGGAAAAGAAAAAAAAAAGCAAACTCATCTTTCATTCATCGTTCCTATCTGCCAATCTCCCAAAGTTTGTCTTGCCATGATCAGATACGATATTCTTCTTACGACTAAGCTGCTTCTTTATTTTTTGTCTCCCTATGTATTTATCCTCTATTCAATATACTAAACACAAATCTATATTACTTGAATCTCGAACACTTTTGACTTGTCACCGAAAAATCGGAAATCAGCTCAAGGTACAATGGAAGCTAGATATTCACACAGGATGCACATTTTACTTACTCCGAGGAACTTGTCTTTAATATTATGCGGCCTTTCCCGGGTTCGACTTGTCTCTTTCACGATACCATAAACATACCAAAGCATCACTAGCTGAATATTTTTTTCTCCCAACATATTTTCCTTTAACAACTTAATGTCATCGGTATCTTGCTTTTTGGTTGTGAATACTGTTAAATATCATGTACATATAAAGTTTTCTCTTCTTTTATATCCATAAAGTCTTTTACCCGTGTATTTATTAGATTTTTTTGCGTTCCTTGTCTATAATGTGTCAAAGCATGTTTTCAAATACAATATTCAGGTCTCCGTCACTTGTTCGACAGTGACTCATGCGAAACAATGTCAGTTCCTGTATGTATAATGCAAAAGAGTTGCCATTTCCATGCTCCTGTCTTTATACCAAAGTAGCTTCCAAAAGATAAACATCACATGCCGACGATGTGGTAATTCATCTCAAAACCTTCCATTCAAAATCAAGACGGCCGTATTGCTCAGTGCACACATATTATGTATAAAAAAACGAAAAGGGTTACGAATCTTTTTATTTTTTCAAAACAATCAATAATAACTGCCAACTCAGCCTCACAAAAAATATTAAAACTGTTTCACTCCATGTAAACAGAAAACTATCTCTGTGTATAATTTTGCGTTGGATGATTTTTTTTTAAACAGAAGGCCCTCAGCATTGAATGCATTATGATCTATTGTTTACATATAACGAGTAGGACTTCCTTTTTAGGTCTGCATCCTTTCTAGCTTGCGCTCCGTCTCATATGAAAAGCACAGTAACCATATTTTGAGTTTAAAAATAGGGCGTGGGATTATATTTTTTGATTGACATGTAGCAAAGAACAGACCAATGGAAATCCATACTGGGTGATGCATACGAAATTAGCATTGCGTCTCTATTGCATGACGACACGATCGAGAATCCAAAAAATTGTACTGTGTATGCCTGGAAAAAAAGTTACTCGGTTGCACTGTAAAAAACAAACCTGAATGCAGTAGTTTACACACGTCACCTCATATGAATAAAACATCAGTTTCAAAAGGACTTCCAACAACACGCAGCTCATACACGTAGTGGCGAAACCTGTCATAACTTATGAAATTATATAAAAAATGTGTTTCAGTACTTTTTAAAAGTAGAATTATGCGAGTAGAATGCCTACACGATCTGTAAAGTTATCTTGAAGATCTCACACAGTGATGCTGCCAGTTTTGATTTAGTTTTTTGTGTTGATAGCATGAATCAAGTTTTATTTTATGACGAACTAATAGTGTCGTTAACAAGTCTAATCCATTCAATAAAATTTAAATTGTTTGCGGCAAATATGTAAAACGAGAGTTGGTTTTATAACAAAGAAAAAATGCAACCTCATGGAATCAAGACAAAATTGTTCTATTCCTTAAGTAAAAATCTCTTTTCTTTTCAGTTACTTCTCATACCGGTATCCATTCAAAAAAACTTCAATCCAATAAGAGCATACGGATCGGATTCTATGCATTATGCATGTCTGCTTAAGATTGCCTTGGAAAAAAAGCAAAATCCCCCAAGTCAAATGCATTTTTTTTTGTTAAGCCCTTCCTTCAGCCTTCTTTTTTCTCTGTGTGCATACACGGCAAATCTCTATTGCATGTTTTACGTTATTACTTTTAAATCGAATTGAGTGAATCCTGTCTTGAATCAATGAAACCATTGATCCAAACATGGAAAAGATTCATCCAGCTCTACTTTTAAGGAGACTCAGTCAAACTCCATATAATATCTAATAACACTGAGAAAGCCAATGTAATTACAACTCTTGAAACCGACCTATTTTTATATAACCAACAAGAGCATTTGAGGAAAAAAGGGCTTCAAAATAACCTATGAGTAAACTACTTCTGTCGATGATACCAAAAGCTTGTCCATAGCCGAATATCATCGGAGAAAACCAAAAAAGAGAAGCGTATATATTCAGTATATTCCTTTCTCTCTCGGCAAGTAGTCAGTCAGACTTTCATCTTAAATCTGAATTCGGTTTGTTTCCCAATGATCCTTTTCTTCCTCCTTTTCCGCTTTTTCTAAAGACTACTTTGAATTCAATGGAAATAAGGATGAATGTTTTTTTTATACCCGCCATACCGCAACAGCTATCACCACTATCACCACCAGACCACTTTTACCTCCGACAGTGTGTTTTTTATCTCGTTACCTTTTAATATATATTAAGTGCCTATAGGACATTGATATGTACGCGTATTTATACTTTTTTAAGAGTAAACGATCCGATCTTCCCTGAAAATGCACAATTCCCCTATTGTTGATACTACTCCTCTCGGATATATTATGTGAGAAGTTATTTTATACTACTTTTGTAGTTTTTTGTGTGTCTTGTGTGCGTTTTCATCAGTATGCATCAGAGTCCGAAAGCAGCGGTTGGCAAACAGACAGGCAGACGATGTTGAGCTTTCCTTGTCGTTTCTGCCTTTTTTCGCATGGCTTTTTTAGTTCTTTCTTTTTTTCTTTATGTGAGCTCACTTATGTGTATTCTGATGGACGGATTGGAAAGATCCCTTCCTTCTTTTTTCCAGAGTATATCCGAATGCTTCTTAGTTTTTTTCAGGGAATTATATATTGGTTCGTGAATAAAAGGGAAAATATAAAAGAATGGGAACAGAACAGGGAAAAAAATGGATGCAAGTTGATAGTAGACTAAAAGAAAGCTTTTTGCTGTGATGCAAAGATTTTTTTTTCTCCGTGGTTTTTATTTTGTTTGAAGAAAGGAAGATTCTGAATTCAGATTCGGGGACTTTGAAGAGTGAAGACAAGGAAAGAAGACAAGACAAGACAAGCCCGAAAGGAAACTTCAGCTGGCGTCAGCAAAGTTTCCTGTGTGTCTTGATCTTGGGTTGCCCCTTCTGCTAAACCTACATGGATACATTTTTATTAAAAAAAATTAACTTGCGTCACTGGGTAGGTATGGTAAAGCCACATAATATAGAAGGATCTGACCTTACATGGTCAATGATGGATTTTTCCCATGAAAAGATCATGTTCTGCCAGATTTCAAGCTGGACCAATTACACAATGGCAAATTCTGTTTTTCGCTAAGTTTCGAAAGATACTTCAAATGAATTGAATTTTCAATACTTTGATTCCTCAAACCTAACAACCACTATGATGTTTTTTGCAAACATTTCAGGCACTCTTTGTTTTATTTAGCAAGTCTATCCAAACAAGATTCAAACAAAAGATAATTATGTTTCATTCCATTGCATCTTCACGATTTTGGCTTTCCATGTTGTAACAGTTTGCAGCTCAGAACATCAATCATTTTTCAATCAGCACTGTTACCTACACCTCGACTAAATTCCTGAAACTGACGCTACTACATATTTTCCACCTGTCAAATATGTTATTGCGCCAGTAAAATACTTTCCATATCGTAATAAATGCCAAGCCAATGTGAAATGTTATATGTTTCGCGCTAAGAGAGCAACTAAAAAAGTTAATGTATTTTCACTGCACCTAAAAACTCTTTTCCGTCTTGAATTTTATGAATCAGATTCAGTGAACGCACGCATTCATCACTGGTTAAAAAATGTGGAACTTTGAAATTGACTGGGAGGAACTCAACTTGATTGACTGCTGTCATGTCACTCAGTCTTAAACAGGAAGAAATTTCGCCCGAGTGAGTTTTAAAATATCAGAAGAAATTAGAGATGAAATAGGCTATGAAGAATTCTTGCAATTGACAGTTATCGGCAGAGAGCAAAAATCTTGGAAGCCGTAGACTTTTTCATATGAGAATTAGAGAATGTAGCATTTTTAAGATGAAGCACAGCGATAAAATACGTTTTTCATGTAGTACAATACCGTATTTTCATAAAAACAAAAACTTTTTTTTTCTGTCAGTGTAACAACTTATTTTTTTATGATCCATTGCGAGTGTCGATGATCCAAGATTTACATCTTTCGCACCTTTAGATGACAGACAACTAAAAAAAGTTTTTTAGGGTGACAAAACCTATATCTTACACATTCTTGCGTCAATTAGAATGTTACTAATACATCCGACACTGCAAGCAAAAGTTTTTTTATTCAGTTTATTCCGAAAGTAAATTGGAAACCAAAGCAAACAAAAAATGCGGTGAGTGGGCAAGACGTAATAAGAAAGGGGTAAACCGTTTCTAACAAGGGCTTCATTTATTTCGTGATGTCTGTGTTTGTGTTCTAAATATTAGAATGAGTATCGTCATGAAAAGTGAGACACTACGGAGCATGTATCAATAAAACATCTGCATCCCAGAACAACTTATTTTTTTATGATCCATTGCGAGTGTCGATGATCCAAGATTTACATCTTTCGCACCTTTAGATGACAGACAACTAAAAAAAGTTTTTTAGGGTGACAAAACTTATATCCTACACATTCTTGCGTCAATTAGAATGTTACTAATATATCCGACACTGCAAGCAAAAGTTTTTTTTTTTCAGTTTATTCCGAAAGTAAATTGGAAACCAAAGCAAACAAAAAATGCGGTGAGTGGGCAAGACGTAATGAGAAAGGGGTAAACCGTTTCTAACAAGGGCTTCATTTATTTCGTGATGTCTGTGTTTGTGTTCTAAATATTAGAATGAGTATCGTCATGAAAAGTGAGACACTACGGAGTATGTATCAATAAAACATCTGCATCCCAGGACAACTTTTAGTTTGGAACTCGTCAAGGAAAGACGTGTGTTGGGAATGTATTTATTCCGAAACCCTTATGCACATGACATTGCCCCACAGTACAAGGGGAATCTTCTCTGCAAAAATATCCGTTGAGTTTATCTAACTCTTTTGGGTTGGGAAGGCTCGCATCAATCATTACACCCAACGACAAGTGTCAAAAAATAAAAGTTTTTGTCGACTCACTATTACGGCTCTTAGCGCTCGATACATTTTAACATGACAATATTAGTAGGATAGCAGTAAAAGGAGACAAAAGCAAAAAAGCGTCCAATATCGCCTACCTTTGTCACTTCTTTTCTAACTTTTTTGTCAATCTTGTTTCTGTCGGTTTCATTCAATTTGACACATTTCTTTGAATGCGAGATATTGAGATGTTTGTTGATAAAGACATTCCGTCTAAAAAAAGTTCTATTACGTGGGTATTTAAAAAGGATTATCGATTTCAGAAGTTTGATTTGCTTTTCGGAACGGAATGATGATTCCTTTGATAAAATGTTATGCAAGTTGCAAGTTTGAATGTGCAAATTCCGATTTGTATATCATAAGCGTTATGTATCAATGTTTTGTTATTTTGTATTCGTGAAATTCACAACCTAAAAATGATTTTGCTTATATCCATGCAAAGATAAATTCCAAGCAAAACGCATTTCGAATTTGGGTAACTTTATCAAAGCAACGTTTTTGTTGTTTTTCTCTTTGTTTTTTATTAAATGCGTGTTGTACAGCTATTAGTTGTGTGTTTATACACATATTTTTCTAGTTGTGTGTAGAACATGTAAATCGCATCAAGTCGTTGGGCTCGGAAAGAGAGATTAATGCTTTCAATGAGTGACTGACTGACTAACCCTTTACGACTAATAGTTTGTTTCCCGTCTACACCTCCAACCGAGAAAGATTAATAGAATCCATAAATCAACATTGAAAGTTGCTTTTTAGTTTTACAACTAATCCGAGTTTGCATTACACTCCTATTAGTGTCTGTATGTTCGTATGACTGTAGGTAATAATTCGCAATGCTCAGTTGGAAATTGGGGCAACATGATAAACTTGGCTACTTCTACTGGTACGTTATTCGTTTGAAGGGTTTAATCAAACTACTGATCTCGAAATAATTAATTACTGCGTAATGATTACTTTACTGGTGGTGCCTATTAAATCTTATTTAAAGCCACATGTGTATATTATACATTATATAATGTGTAGCCTATGTAGCTTAAACAAGTACATACTCCTATGAAATAGGCTATAGTTAACCGTTTCTTAGACCAAGTGATTAATAAAAAAATTGATGGTTTTATTTGTAGATAATGGAATGCCCAGACGGCTACGGACGGCCTATACAAATACCCAGCTTCTTGAACTGGAAAAGGAATTCCACTTCAACAAGTACCTTTGTCGACCCCGTAGGATCGAAATAGCAGCTTCTCTAGACTTGTCTGAGCGACAGGTGAGGAGCAAATTGTACAATCAATTTGAAATTAATAGAACGGAATAATGAATGTTACTAATTTTATTGTATTTTATAGGTAAAAGTATGGTTTCAAAATCGTCGCATGAAACACAAACGGCAAACAATTACCAAAGGCTCTGGTGGAGAAGACGGAGAAAAGTCTTCAGACGGAAAATCCTCGAAAGGTGACTCCGGCAGCACTA
>JAAXOA010004238.1:0-10511 GCA_036561885.1 Salina celebensis
TATTTTAGCGTACGTCCACATGCTTTCATTAACAATTATCATCAAATGCATTACAATTATCCATGTCGTAGATGAAAATACAGTCATTTGGCATAGTTTACACAAAATGTTTTACATGTCATATTTGTCCGTTTGCATTTAAATTCTTTCGGTTTTGTAGCAATTCAAGAGTTGCGGGTTGATATATCATTTAGTTCAATGGCCGGTCATGAAACTTTCCATGTTCATTTTGGCTGGTCTCAAATCAAGTTTCTTTTGTCTCAGTGCTAATTTCAAGCAGATTCACATGAAGGTATGGAGCGTTGGTCGTGGAAAGTTGTGCTCTACAGCTATTTAAGGCTCATTTGCTTATCAGCTCGTTGTGACTGGAGACGATGGAAAGTCGCCTGAAAGTCGAATTGATTTATGTGGAATGCTGGGATTTGTTTCTTGCACTCCCCACTCACAGAATCAAGTCGAATGACTATTTGCACCAAGTCATTTTATTTTCTCAGTCCGTCTGCAGCTCTCGAGTGGGCCGTGTGTCTCCTGCGGTTGTTCTGGGGGTGGTGGTGGGCCACCGTGTCTCCAATTTTTGTTTGTTTAGCCACCCCGGCACCGACCACCAAGTTTAATGTGAAACCTGTGGTCCTAAATCGACAACATGGTGAGTTTAAATTTATTGTTATGTTTTGCTAAGTATTTTGATTTAGATGTCTACTTTCAATCCCAAACTTTTAAACTGGGAAAATGTTTAAATGACCCTTTGAATGTTTCTGTTATAGAACGGAGCCCTTGAGGTTCAGCACATGCACAAAACCGGAAAGCTCGTCTCCCTATCCGATCAAAACCTAGTTGAGTGTTCGACTACAGAAGGGAACAAGGGCTGCAACGTAGGGTTAATGGACAACGCCTTCCGGAATCGACACCGAGGACAGCTACTCCTACTAGGCCCAAGACGAAACTCGATTTCGTGAGTAAGGACGCGTAGCAGCGGCGGCGGGAACAGCAGCCCGATGACTTGGCCTGCGTGTGAGGATAAGCGGGGTGGCGGTTTTAATGTAAAACACCGCGTAACCCGGATTGGATGGCGGGTAAGTTTGTTAGGTCAATCAATTAGTCTCTTTAGGGTTCTTTAAATATTTTGTGAATTATTTTATAAGCCGCCAAGTTCGCGTTCAGCATCTACGACTTTGAAGGAGGTGTATCTCCTGCGGAGGGTGGTGGTGGTGGTCGGCCACCGCGTGGAAGGCCTTAAATTTTAATGTAAAAATTTGAGGCAGTAGAGACGGGAGGTTTGCTCATTCCATTCCGGTGTGAGTCTTGAAGCAGTTGAATTTTATTTTTGTTGCAGTTTTAATTCATTCGGCTAAATGGTAAGTTAAATAAGATTTATTATGTTTTACTTAGTTTTGTGACATGTACTGTGAAACTCATTGGATGTGAGGTTAAGTTAGTAAACATGTGACTAATAAAACTAATTGTGTTTTTTTTTCAGTCGCTGGTGAACCCTGAAAAGTTTCAGCACATCCTGCGTATTATGAACACGAACATTGACGGAAAGACTAAATCAAGAGGATGGGGAGGAGGTACTCCAACATTCTTTTGAAAAACGCCGACATCGAGCTGACCAAGCGCGCTGGGGAGCTATCCGAGGAGGAGGTAAGAGTAAGGCTTCTTTTTGTGAAATGTTAATTAATTGTATTATGAGTGTATTTAATTAATCGTTTGTTTGTGACAGGTGGGGAAGGTGATCACGATCATGTCGAACTCACGTCAGTACAAGATCCCGGATTGGTTCTTTAACAGGCAGAAGGACATCAAGGACGGAAAGCATAGGTAAAACATACAAGTCAAAGTTAATTGAATATTTGATTTGGAGTCATGTGGTTAAAAACATGGTGTTTGTGTTTGTTAAAGTCGGAGTCAGAAGAAGAGCAACAAAAGAAAGTGGGAGTTGGTGGGGGTGGGGGAGGAGAAAGGCCTTGGCAATTTACTCGACGAGTTCAAGTCCCGACGTTACCGAGGAACGGATCACTTAAGGACCAGGGGGAGTGCGGATCTTGCTGTAAGATATCTACTTTCATTCCAAACCTTTAAACTGTGAAAATGTTTAAATGAGGCTTTGAATGTTTCTGTTATAGAACGGAACCCTTGAGGGTCAGCACATGCGCAAAACCGGAAAGCTCGTCTCCCTATCCGATCAAAACCTAGTTGACTGTTCGACTACAGAAGGGAGCGAGGGCTGCAACGGAGGGTTAATGGACAACGCCTTCCGGAATGGACACCGAGGACAGCTACCCCTACGAGGCCCAAGACGACAACTCTTTCTTGGGATGAAGGATGGGGAGATGGGGGATACATAAAAATGGCCCATCAAGAAGGACAATAAGGACGGAAAGTACTCGCAGGTAATCAGAAACGATTGGGTGCTAAAGGCCGACCGTGCAGACGGCCGACTTTTTCAGGGGTACTTTGAAAGGTGCTACACAGTCACAGTTAATTGAATATTTTGATTTTAAGTCACATGTTAAAAAAATGGTGTTTGCAATTGTTAGATAATTTCGAACAATTTGGAGACAAAGTTGTAGTGAGGATCTTGAGCGTTTGAAGAAAATCAGGGCACACAGGGGTCTGCGCCACTGCTGGGGCCTCCGAGTCAGGGGACAGCACACTAAGACGACTGGCAGGCGTGGGAGGACCGTCAGAGTATCCAAGAAGAAATAAACAATTTATTGCTTTGTTTATATTTTTGGGGATTTATAAATAATACACGCCAGATTAATCTGTAGATTTTTATTTGGGGTTGTTCATTATTGTTTTGGAACATCCGGGGTCGTGGGAGGGTTGAGGTGGTGAATTTGACAGGGCTAAATTTCTTCAAACCCGTGGTGTTCTCGCATACAATTCGTAAATACGGAATGTCTTTTAGGTTTCTATTTATTTAGCGTACGTGCACATACTTTCATTAACAATTTCACCATCAAATGCATTATAATTATCCATGTCGTAGATGAAAATACAGTCATTTAGCACAGTTTACACAAAATGTTTTACATGTCATATTTTTCATACGTTCATACGTCCATCTAGATTTAGAGTTGCCAACATTTTAACTAACTAAAAATTATAAATATGCAAATTACTTGAAGGCTGATCTATTTGAAAGATTTTGTTTCAGAAGAACTTGTTCGGCAACAGCTCCTTGAAGATTTCTCTTCATACCCGGAAGCTCAGCAACTTTTCGACACGTGTCTTCCAGACACCTTCCCATTTCTTGAGTCAATTTAAGAATTCTATGAAAACACATCAGATTCATATTAAATTCCCCCTTATACAAATACATTTTCTAAAATCTTACCGTTTCAAAACGTTTGTTTGACTCCTGAATCGGATCCATCTCCATTTTCCAGTTTTTCTCCAGCCGATTCTCATCAAGCTCCAGAGCCTTTACTTGTTGCCTCGTTGCTACTACATCTTTCTGCACTACTCCATAATCTTTGCTTTCACTTTGTCTGCCATCTCCCACCACTTTTCCCACTGCTCGTAAAAGTAACGCATTTTACTTTCATCATCTTGGCTCGACTGTTTTGCTCTACTCGCTCCTGTATCCTGGAGAAACCCACGATTCCAAGTTTCTCTTCCAACTTTATCAACTCGTCGACCGATCCTAAAAGGAATCCTCCACGAGAAACTTTGTTGTCGACATAATACCTATTTCATGTTGCACAGCGGATATTTCAGCCCTCATAGTTTTGTACTTTGCTGCTTTCACCCGCATAGTCTTTACGTACTCTTTGTAATCTCTGCAACTCAAACATGGAATTCCATCCATTTGTTTCCGCATTTCTCGTTTCACTCTGAGTTGATTCTGAGCTTCTAGCATGTCCTTCTTTAGCTCTTCAAGTTCCTCCAGGAGTTCCACCTTTTTTCTTTTATTTTCCGCGTCCTTTATTGGATGAAAAAGAAAAACAGAAGATTAAAATATGGTTTGGAGGCTGATGGGTACTGAATGTCATACTCCAAAGGCTGCGTGACCTACCCAGGTTTTTAGTGATTTATGGCTCTTTACATTTTGCCTGGCAAACATCAGTCTAGGATCAGTATCACTGTTTCTTCTAAAGAATGAATGCCAGTCTGAACCCCGAGAATCTTTTCTCTGATGATATTCAAATCCGGAGCGTTGTCTGGAGGCTGTTCCAGAACTTGCTGTAAAGCGTGGACTTTCCTTGAGCTGATTTCGATATCCTGAGGGATTTTTGTGTGGCAAATAAACTTGAGTCCTCTCGAGGAGACCCTCATGGAGGCTGTTCCAGAACTTGCTGTAAAGCGTGGACTTTCCTTGAGCTGGTTTCGATATCTTGAGGAATTTTTGTGTGGCAAATAAACTTGAATCCTCTCGAGGAGACCCTCCGGGCCTGTGATTGAATTTAAGTCTTGAATCTCATGGGCTTTGTTAGACAATAATATGAAAGCTTTCTTTCAAGACAGCAGAGCTTCCTTTCTTCCCCGAAGGATTGGGTCCGCAGACGATTTTTGTCGTTTCTTGCTTTCCGCAGGCCGGGGATGCCTGGCAAGGCGGCAACTTTGGTTTTCATCATGTCCAGCTTTCTAGAACAGGATTTCCCTTTCCATGGATTTCAGATCGGTGACACGTTCAGGTTCCTTTTTGCTTTTTGCTTTTGTGAGCTTTCCAGCTTCTTGTGAACGTTTTTGAATTCCTCTAATGTTTGAGTGTACTCCTCCCAAACCTTGGCCATGTCGCGGTCTATCATGAGCTCTTCCGGGACTGAAACTTTCATCAGAAACTTGGCGAGATAGGCGCGCTTTCGGAGCTCATCCTTCCTTGTCAGCATCCAGCCCATGGTGTCCCAAATAACCTCTTGATTTACTGATTCCAATGCGGTTTTCAAAACATGCTGATTGAAACACTTCGGCCAAAACTTTAAAACACGGAGGAGTTCCATCATAGCGTTCACCTTCTCAGATTCAAAAGTAGCTTCCTTTATTATTTAGCCCTTTGATGAACTGGATCCGGCGCTAGTGGAAACTTTTTGTTTTAGCGCCAGAAAGCTAATTATGGCGGTTTTAATGCAGATTATGGTCCAGCGCTGGTGCCACCGGCCAGTCTCATTTTCTATCTACATGAGTGATCGACTGGCAAATTTTCAACTCCATGTTATCCTCACACCTAGTTTCAATACTACTTTTCTTCCAAATCTACATGGACTACGTGTTCAATGTGTTCATTTTGTACCTAGCAATTACAGAGACAAGTAAGTTTTAAAAAATCTTGTACGCTTCAAGCATAATTTTTTAAAATGGTTTTGTTCTGTTAAAATTGAGTGTATAATTGTGTAGTCAAAGACTATTTACAGGCTTACAGAAAGAAATAATTGCTAAAGTGGTCCAGCCCGGTAAAGTTGTTAATCTGTAAGATTAGGTACAGTGATAATTTAATCAAGAAATGAAAATAGGACGGTAAATTAACAGGAACCTGGGACTAGCTTCGTAGACTTCGCCTAAGCAGTCAATCACCTCCATTCGCAAATATTCAATTGGCAGTTTTCCATTCATGCATAAATCTCGTTTTCTTGTTTGTTCGTAATGTTCTTTGAGAATGAATTTTCGTACTGGTGAATAAAAAACAGTTCATGATATAAAAGAGGATTTGACTCAAAGAAATAAATCCAGTTTCTACGCTTTAGTTCGTTTCTAAACAGTTTACAGAAGATAATTTTTAATACAAATTACAAAAGTAATTTTATAATTATTATAAAAATTAGACTCAATTTCAATAGATAATTCAAATGAACAGTTTGTAATGATTTAGCACGTCACCTATCAGTGAAAGGGGATTTTTTGTGGGTTCCATTCGTACATTTTTATAAAGATTCATATAATACAAATAAATACATACATGACAAAATCATAAAGAATTTCCAACATTCGCAAAAGACACCAAGATACAAGTAAACAAGAAACTACTTCATTAATGGCCTTCTCAAGTCTCCACTTTTTGGCGAATGAATGCAACGACTTCAGAACCTTTTTCAACATCAATTCTTGTGAGTTTGGGAAACAGTGTCCAAATGTTGGAGTTGTACATGTCGCCGTTTTGAACAGAGCGAAATTTAATCACTTCCTGCGTCTTCATTTCATCCAGGAGTCGTTTAAGAGCACTTCCCCGAATGGCATCCAGGTACGAGTATTCCAGCAATTCAAGTGAGTTTTTCATCGGAAGGATGAAGTCCAGCGACATAATGTTCTCCATTACTACTCTCAGCCGTTTAACGTGAGGAAGATCCAGTCGAATTCCAAAATTTCGCATGATTTCCGCTTTATCTTCGTCTCGATGTGCATACGGTAAGGAGACCACAACATCTTCCAGTGAATCTTTCCATTGCTCCAGACATGCGAAAAACCGAGGAAGAGGATTGAACGAAACGCCCTGCCAGGCGGCGAAGGTCACATGCAGCATTTCAAGCCGCCACAAGCGACCACAGTTCTCGAACATCTCAAACTCCCTCACACTCTCGAAACTGACCGACAAATGTGTCAAGTTGGGCAATGCAGCAGTCGCAAAATTGAAGTCATTCACTTCCAAAATTTCCAACTTGGTCACTTGGCCGTTGTTTTCCAACAAGTGTTCCAACAAGTTTTCCACCAAAGTCCTTGCTGTATGTTCGAAGGACACAAACGTCAAATTTTCTAGTCTTGGAATTGGATGGGTAGCCAATGCCTCCCTAAGCACTGTACGGTTGAAGTTATCCGGGGGAAGATTCAATCGGAGGACCTTCAGGTTTGGCATCAGTGTCAGCATCTCTCGAAACTTCAGGTATAATTCTGAATTTAAATCTTGAATGCAGCGCAAGATGCACATGCTAAACTCACAAAACCAAATGTGATGCCCGTATTTCTTCACCAGGCGAGTTGCCTCGGTCAAAAAGTTGATGTTGTCTCCGTCCCACTGAAAGGTCACCTTCCTAAACGGAAACGGGTTCGTGTGGGAGTCATGAGTTGCCTTGAAGTGCTCCATGAAATTCCGGACTTTAGCCACCGATCCTAGTTTGCATTCACTCCAGGCACCCATATTTTTCCTCCCGTACTTTCGGTTGATGGCGATTTCGTCCGCCGAATCCAAGCCAGAGTCCACCCTTGGCTGTAGAACGGACTCTCGTGTGCACGTAGTTGTGGTAGAGGTCTTCGTAGAACTTGTTGATTCCCAAGCACCACTCGCGACACACCAGACGAAGTTTGAGGATAGTTGTAAATGTCGGCTTTTCCAGTGCGGTGTCATAACGGGCATCGTTCAAGTCCCTACCTTCCGGGAGTTTCAAGTCGCAATAAGCTGGATCCGAGTCGACTTCGTATTGGACACCAAGAATCTTCCAGACAGAATCGAAAAGGAACAGCTGTCGCTCAGGATAAAGAAGTTCCCGGAAGAAAGGCGACGCATTGTTGACTGATTCAAGACTCCCTCGATCCACATCTCCCAACACCTTCAGCCAAATCTAAACCAACAGAATTTAATTATTAACAAAGGGTGAAATTAAATTGGCAAGGAGGCGTTACCTCTTCCGGAAAAATGTTGAGAAGTCGGCTTTTATCTTTTTCCATGAGGCTGGCACCAGTTGAGTCCTTGTCGTTCTCCCTAGCTTCTTGGAGATTGTTGGTAGAAACACAGAGATTCTTGAATCCATCGGATGTTCCAGGAGGCTCCATCTTGTTCAAACTTACTGTGACCACCAATTTACTGTGATTTGTGGCTGGCTAAGTTGCGTACTGATTAATAACTAGAATGTTGATAGTAACTAATTAATCTGCTTCCTCGTTTAATCAAAGTAAGTCAATAAAAAAGGAATGATTGAAAACGGTGATCAGTTTCTGACTGTCGTTTTTGAGGCTGTCGAACAAAATAAACAACACAAACAATTGGCTCGTGTATTGGTTGCTACAACTCTTTGACTTAATTCCACCACCTAACCTTTTTAATGACATAAATACAACAAAACAAAATTTTAACTAACAAAAGTTTTTTTTCTTTTCACTCTCTGATATTCCTAACGATTCAAAAATCTCTCTGAATCTACAAAGTTCTTCTCTGTCCGCGTGGTTCACTCCTACAAAATCGAACACTGACTAAGAAAAAGTGAGCGACCATTTTACTCTCCACTCTCCATCCGCCAATGTTTTGGTTTGCCTGCGTGCGCTTGGTTCAGAAACGATCACGTTCACAACTGAACGTGTGCAGTGCTCAGCCTGAGAATTTTCTTGGTTTGGCGTTGCGTTGAAATAAGAAAGAAAAAACGTGCAGCGAAAGGATACAAATATTAGAATATTAAAGAATATTTAGAATATGAAAGGACCTGGACCTGGACCTACGAAACTTCGCTCTTGGTCGATGAATCTATGGAACGTTAATTTAACTAACCACAATTTTAACTAACCCCTAATTCAACTTGTGTTTTATTAGAACAACACCAGATAAATGTCTTGACAAAACCATTAACTCGTGGAACTTATATGATTCCTTTAACTTTCTTATTCATTCGCTGTATTGAGCAGTTTCAGTTCATTTACATTCTATTAACATCCTTGAGACCATGAAGCCAGTTGCTACTCCACGTTCGAACATTCATCCACTACCACACTTTTTTGTGTGTCTTTGGAGGGCGGACTTGTCGCTCAACCACCGCCCACACTTGTCCCATTGGCGTTTAACAGGTGCTCCAAATATTTTCGTGGGTGTCAATGGTCTTCCACGGCTGAGTAGTTTTCTGGACAGTCAGGATCCTTGACCGCCCTGAGGACGATCCTCATGGGACAGCCATCATGCATTCTCCTCATATGCCGCCTCAAACGAAGGTCTCCACGAGAAGAGAGGGAGCTGCACATGTAGCATTTGAATATGAAGATGAGTTTAATAGGACCTTGTGTCTCGTAGGCCTTGACCCTTGGATTATGATTCGCATGAAATGTTTTCATGTGCCACTCAAAGTTGACTCTTTGAAAAAGAAGATTTTGCAGATGTCAAAATGTTTTTCAACGTTTTGGCTAGGGATGGCCTGGTTTGGAATGCTTCGCTTCGACTTTCATACCTGGAACAACAATTAACTAATTACAAATCTTATAATTACCAACACATATCACTTCGCCCCGAACTTTGCTTACGTTCTCCACTTAATTTATTCCGCAACTGAGCCAATTTTTTTCCCACTTTATCCTGGTCCCTGTTATCCAAACGATCACAGCACTTATTTTCCAAGTTGACTGCAGTTCTATCCGCAGCCTGGATAATATTTGAAAGCTCCTCCACCTTCCATTGCAGCTGCAGCTCGAACAGTTTCCACAGTTGATATATGTTTCCATAGCTCTCCAGCAATGACCTGCATTTCGCACATGTTTCCAGGGAATCCAACCCAATCTCAGCTCCAAGCTTTCAGAACAAAATCTGAAGACATGTTTCAACGCCATTTTCCTCAGTTTAATTGACCACGCCTGCAAAGGGAGCTGAGCCATCCAAAAAAATCCGCATTCCGGTCGCGGTTCCCGTGCGCCCAGTGGGCAGACAGGTGTGTTTCCTATCAATCCGTTCCAGGAGTAGGCAAGGTGAGAATTTCACTTGGAGTTTCATACCTAGAACATAAGATGAAAAACCATAAAACAATTAACTAATTAATTATCTTATAATCACAAATTGAAGATTACTTTGCCCCGAGTTTGACTTACATTCACCCTTTAATTTTGCTCGCAACTGAGCCAATTTTGTTCCCATTCTATCCTGGTCTCTAGAATTCAAGTTGTCAAACCATGTCCAGCTTGGATAGTTCTTGAAAGCTCCTCCGCCCTCCATTGCAGGTTTTGCTCGAGCCGTCTCCACTGGTGATATATTTTTCCATAGCTCTCCAGCAATGACCTGCATTTCGCACAAGTCTCCAGGGAATCCAATCCAATCTCCACCTTTAGCTTTCCGAACATCAGCTGGAGACATGTTCCAACGCTCCTTTCCTCAGTTGAATTGACGCTCCTGTGAAGGAATTGCAGCAAATTATACAAACCGACATCTGCTTCTCAGAGGACTCACAATCGCTCCTCGTTTGCCAACAGGAATAAAAAAACTTTTGAAATTCCATTAACTGACTGATTCACCCCAGAGAGGATTAATGTAACGTAGCAGGTGTTTTAAAAAGAATGCTTTTGGATGACAAACCGATTGAATATAAGAATCACAAACAATCCGCAAAACATTTAACCTAATGTAGGACGCAACTCTGCGATTTAAAGACTGCCCGCATTGCAAAGAGAGCTCAGATAACAGCAACTTAAAGCTGAAACAAAATTATTTGAACGGTAAATTAACAGGGACCTAGGACTAGCTTTGTAGACTTCGTCCAAGCAGTCAATCACCTTCACCTCCATTCAGTTCGAAAGTTACATAATGCAAATGAACAAATATTCAATTGGCAGTTTTCCATTCATGTTTGAATGTCGTTTTCTTGTTTGTTCGGAATGTTCTTTGAGAATGAATT
>JAAXOA010004239.1:0-10508 GCA_036561885.1 Salina celebensis
GGCTGCATGTTAGCAGTTCTCTGATCTCTTATTTGTTCTTCGATATATTATTATATCTATTTATATCCTTAACAGTAGGTATTCTTCATAAGTACACAATAAAACTGTGTGTTTTTTTATATGAGAAAATATGAATGAAAGTTTGGGTTAGAAAGGACATGAAGAGACTTTTTGGCTCTGAACATACAAAAGGAGGAAAAAAGTGTGCTAAAACTTGGAACAATGTACTACAGATAAATATACACACAACATTGAACACATAATGTATTTAAGTAGTTTAAACGAAATAATACACAGTCGACTTTTGGCCTGTATCGAAGACCATCCTGTAAAAAGGCTTAACTTTGTGTCAACGAGTGTTCAGCCTGATACTGCATATTACACCACCATTTTCTTTTCTTTAGCCGTCATCATCATAAAGTCAGCAGGGTTCGTTGTTCGGAAAAGAATATTGTGTCACCGTATATCACTGATTATAGCTCAAGAAGGGAGAAAAAAAAGTACAAGAGATTGCAAATGTAGTTTGCCCTAATAACGCCATACTATCCCAAATTACAGCTCCACTTTTCCACTTTCATCCATTTGTTTCCGTTCGATTTTCATAATAAAAAAGCACGCCATCCCTTTTTCCCCAAACTTATTTCTTTTTCTTCAAACAATTATGATTACATGAAGGTTACGTAAGACTACAGCTGTAATAGTTTTCACAACTGTACAATGAAACACTTCCAAACCCGCTAACAGGAGAAATGATAGACGAGGAAAAGTAGGAGAAAAGAGAAGAAGCTCCTCCAAGTCTTGTTCCCTTCAAAAACTTCGATCTTTTATTTTTTTCTACTTTTTTGTTCTTTCTCTACTTTCACTTTTTACTCGCTCCGTTTTTTTTATCATAGACCTTTTTGCAACAGAACTGTGATACTGATGGATGTATAGAAGTCTCAAAAAAGAGAGAAAAGGAAAGCTGAAGACATCAGGATAACAAAATTGAAGTCAGAAAGTCGAACTAAAAGAATGCATGTAGAAAAGCGAACAGGAAAAGTTTGTTGTTATTCAGGCATAAAGACTCACACGCTTAGCTTATGAAGCCCCGGAAAAAAGGAAAGCTGAAGACATCAGGATAACAAAATTGAAGTCAGAAAGTCGAACTAAAAGAATGCATGTAGAAAAGCGAACAGGAAAAGTTTGTTGTTATTCAGACATAAAGACTCACACGCTTAGCTTATGAAGCCCCGGAAAATAAATGATGAGAGCATATTAACACCGAGTTATACATATATTCTCAATTCACACATGAACATGATAACTCACTGTGTACAGCTTTCACCTGATTGTCTACGATGAAAAAGTGTATAGCATTTTCCCCACTTCATATTTCAGTTGGCTGTTTGCTATTCTTAGCTAATCTCATCAAAAACTTTGAAGACATACGTGTGAAAGGGAAAACAGGAGGGAATATGGAACCAAAGAAATGGATACCGTGAGAAAATGAATGTGTATAAATAATTGCAAGAGTGGCGATATATTACAAGAGTTTATCCAACAGTTTTTGTCTTTTACAATGTAGCATGCTTTGCTTTCCTTCATGGAATTCCGGCGCCCTGACCTATATATAAAAGAAAGTTTGTTTACGCTACATTCCATTCTACCTTAAAGCTTTTATCTTGCTTTCTTCACAGAGCTCATTTTCTTCTTTAACCTTTTAATAGTTTCTGTACCCATACAAAATTAAAAGTCCTGTTTCCACTATTTAACTTGGAAGAAGGGAAAACTTGGCGGAGAAAACTGTTCGAACAAACAAGATAGTAACATTTTTCTTGGGTAATTTATGTTTGCGGGAGCAGCTATGTCATAAGGTAGGGTTTGATAAAATGTGCTAAAATTCGGAAAGCTATTTAAGCGTTTAGTAATCCAATACAGGTCTTTACGAGCGCTAATATGGCCTCTTTAACAGCATTCCGAGGGTATTCCTAATTTGAAAGGGTGCTTTGTCGAGTATCACTGTGTCAAATATATCGAACACAACACATTATGATAATAATTGGCAATAGGCATTCTTGCGTCCACCAATGGTGTAGATAATCGAAACTTTTGCGGATTCATCGTGGCGCCTACATCACTAGTAATGCTAATATCCCACTCACATAAATTTTCGATAAATCCTTCTCTACTGCTATTTTCTCTTACTGTAAAGTGCTTCTTATTACACTCGTACGATTTCTTGGAAGGATTGCGATGAAGTGTCGGGGATAATATATAAACACACAATTATTTCTGGATTTGCTGGATAGAAAATCTATGGTTTAAGTTTCACCGGTATTTACTTCAAAAATCAGGGTTTTATAGTTGTATGTCTACAAAGAGCAAGCTAAAAGCAATCTGCCTGTGATCAGTACTTGGCAACCAATTGGAAGCTGCTTTGGTTTGTACACTTGAGTAAGGCTGGGGGTATCGTGAGATAGCAAGCAATTAATATTAAAAGAACTACATAAAATGTTGATGAGCTTTTGTTGTTTGTGTGCATTAAATTGTCTACGTAGTCACTTCATTTTTTTGCTAGGTTTTTCTTTCAACATTCTTCTAAGAATTTTCGGTATCCAAACTTTAGCATTTATTTAATAGTTAATAACTTAATTACCACGAACAAAGTTTGTAATGTGTTAGTAATGTTGGCAGAGCTAAATAGTAAATCCAGAAAACCGGAAGACATGCTTAAAAAGCTGTAGGTTGATGCTCATGAAGTTTTGATTTGACACGATGGTAAACACGTTTGAAGGAAACCACATTTTACTTGAAAAAGAGAATGAATGTAGGGCATGGTACTGTCGAGTGGACACTAATATAATTATGCACTGTAGCACTGTATGTACAACGTGCGTTGATATTTTGAAGTTAATAGATAATGTTCAAGCTTTAAGGGTCACGCACGTTAGATATTTCTCAGTATTGTCGTCATAGAAAATTCGTGGCTCATTTACTCGGGAATGTCATGTTGCCATGGTATGACAACGGAGGTAGTGCAGATGAAAGGTACACGGATTGAGTCACCGCTCGGAACTAATCAGTTTCAGAGTAAACTTAGTTTCAACCTTCCTACCACTAACAAACATGTATACATATTATGTATGTGTAGTGTAATATTAGCTCAGATTGGCAAATGGAAGCTGGGAGTTTCCTTAGAGCTTAAGCAAAAGAAATATTATGCTAAAAACGTCTAAACATATCTTTCCATGTCAATCTGGTCCTAAGTACATATTCTAGCACAGAAAACTTTCGTATAGAGCCATTCCATGCGTAATATCGGTCTGTCGACGAAATCTAACCTATTTGTCAAAATAAATACAAGAGAGACCAAAATACTCTAGAGAGGGTGTTCCAGAGAGACGAATTTATAGGAGAACTGGCATATAATGGGGATTACCTGTGGATTTATGAAAACAATAAAGAATAACAGAAACCATTCAAGCGAAGACGTATGGCTTTCTTCACAGCAGGCTCTATTTAATGGCTGCAAAGCCTCTCGTGCGTAAATGATTGAAAACCAATGTGAAAAGTGGCGCCCACACAATAGTATTTTGCACACAGCAATAAACCAATTTTAGTAGAAGTAAACGTTTACTAAAGGTGTTGTTATGGTCATACCAAATGAAATGTACTTGAAACTGCAGCTTTCTCGACCGAGTATTTATGAAAGCATCCAATATATTTTTGTTATGCTTGATCCTCAGTAGCAAACCCGAATGCTGTCATGCCAATTTCAATCGTGTTTGTAAGATACGGTAAAATTATCTTACTGTCGAAGCTATTTTCAATCACATTTTGTACGAATGCATTCGGCCAACAACGAACATAAGTAGGTCATGATATCCCCTTAAAAGTAACCCAACCCTACTGCTTGTTTGCTCCGAGAGTTTGAAGGTACAAACGTTGAGTGAATCAAACAGGATTTTTTCCTTGAATCGCAAAACCACCGGAGGGAAGCAATTATGTTTTTGAATTTTCACTCAGTTTTCCCATACATTTTCACCTTCCAATTGTAATGCACGTGTGATTACTCAGCGTCCCCTGATTTTTGCGTAATAGAACCGAGTGGCTTTTGCACTGCAGGCGAATATATTCATTTTCAATGAATTGAAATGCCCAGAATGTGGACAAAAAATAATGGGAAACATCCATTAAGTAACGGCGGTTAAAACCGGTGCTGAATAGGGAGCAGATGTGGAAAAGCATAGGTTATCATACCCATGGAGTAGTACTATTCGTGACAATATGGGTACGTGAGTCAACTACTAGTTTCGCAAACAATTTTTTCTCCATGTTCTTTTCTAGCTATTCTGTGCAGATTTGGAATGAATTGCAAAAGAGGGCCTAAGGGTCAGTCTTCATAGTTTATGTAGTTGATAATGTACGTATGTATTATGACAGCGACAGCAAGGGGACCAGTCCGGTATTGTTTTCTTTTTCCTATTCTGCCCATTTTTTTCCTGTGTTACATTTACCTTGAACGGGAGACCTAATGAAATGTGGAAAATGTTGATGTCATCATGCCTCCTCTCAATTTAGTTCGAGGAGCCCACATGCCAATGGGCACTGTAGATGAGATTTTATTGTTAATTTATTTCACCGCAAGTTTTACAGTCTCGTGGGAAATCCAACATTCTAGTCTCGCAAAATAAAATGTTAATATTGTTGATACTACACTACCACTACCATTCAAGTGTGCACATGAAATGGGGATATTGGAGAAAATGATGGCGTTAGCTAATTTCTCTTTTCTCTCCGAAAAACAGAACATTTTTTCGGGAGCCCAGAATTCTTCTTCGTGATGAATATGGGTGATACCTAAAGTCTGAAATTGTTTGAGAACTCTCATTTCAGCTAAACTCTCAGAGCTATTGGCGATTTCCTAATATGTAATGTTATGCATGTACGTACCTCTAACGCTTCCAGAAATTACTTTCCCGTTTATAGCAGTCAAGTAGTAGTTCTATTTTATGAGAGCCCACAAAATCGTTACACTTCGTGCTAAACTAAAAGCACAAATGTTTTAGCACATGGGACACATTTTTAGCAGTCGTTTTACTATCCATGTGTAACCGTATACCACACGTAGATCTAAACTAGCACCACATCTGTTGTGGGGAAAATTTTGATAAAATGAGCTTGTAAAGATGACATAAAAATCTAATACGTAACCGAAGAATTATAATAATTACAGAGAGAAATATATAGTCTATATCGATAACAGTCGGCTGCGTGCATTGACTCGACTCTCAGTCTGTCGAGTTTGGCATGAATGTTTAGCTTGGGGCTATCTGTCCGTTTCGATTTTCAATCACGCATCACTGCCGCATGCTTAATACATTTACCACCTGGCGTAACCCACATATACCTCCATATTGAAGAGTGTTTCTCATCCAGGTGTATTCTGCGAATCAGTTTTCTCCTTTTCGGGATGTCGTGATCTCTTTCCACGAAGGAGATTCTGGAGAGCTTACCATTTTTCACGAATTTCTTGAGACTCCTGTGAATTTTCTTATCGACTATCTTTTCATAAGGGTACTTCACGAGAAATATTCTAGAAGGTTGCACCCTACCAAAAAATAATGTGTCTTAAAAGGCTTGTCAGCCTTCGATCTTGTCTTCAACTCGTAACAAACCTTGAAACTCTCCGTTATTAAATTGCGTTGGACATGATGTGCAATGCAACACGTTATCGTTATGGTCTTGTTTTTGACCATGATCGATATTTTCGTCAAGTTCAGACTTGACCTTGTGCATTCGACTTTAAAAGGATCCACAAGCTTCCAACTTTCTCTGAAACCAAACAGTTCATTTAGAGTAATCTTCCCTGTTTTAAAACTTCCAGTATGAGATTCACTGTAGTGGGTCGTGACACGCATCTCCGATCACGTTTATATGCATTGGTTTCCACTCTTGTTTAGCCCCGTCCAAAAAAAAACTTTCCCTTTGATGCACACAGGAAAAACACGAAGTGCTATTTTCGTATTAGGCATTTACTAACAGCATCTTGCCGATTCTTAGAAAAGGAAGGACTGGAAAATATCGGAATTGAGCGAAGGATACAAAAGGCAACCTGACTGGTAAAAGTGTACTTAGCTATGTGACTATATCCATTATTTGTATCGTGCCTGGAATGAAAATGTTTTATGCTCCTTTCACTATTTGCTTTCTCTTGCATTTACTTTCTTACCTTTCCTACAAGGATATGTCTGGAAAACAGCATTTCCCATTGCATTGCTGAAAAAAGGAAACTACTACAACCAAAACAAGGTATTCCTCACTGGTTTTTTTTTTTGCTCTGGATATTTATGCTTTGGTTTTCTCCGCTGACGTGTAAAACGCAGCCAGTTAAGGACACCAAGTACCACCAGAGCAATTTACTATGGACAGGCACGATTAAATACAAACACGCGCGGTGAGCGCCTCCTACTTTGTTCGACTTTCGTAAGCACTGCAGCCCCGGACCAAATAACGCTGCTGCTCTGAGTAAATTGAATCAGTAGAAAATATATTTTTTTTGTGGTACACTGTTCATTCCTTGAGCAGACAAATATAGGCAAAGCCTTTGAAAGGGTTTATTACCTGAAGAATTTACGAGAGAGGAGCGAGAAAAAAAACGTCGTATGTAATTTGAAGCAACATTGGTCTGCAATTTAATTTGTGCCAAAAGCAGCGGACGGGAGGCATATTATTGTAAAATTAATCGGTGGTACAATGTCGATTTCGCCTTCCTACTTCCTCCTAGAGGAGCACGTTTTGAACAATCTTCAAGCTAGGAAAGCAAAGGCTTCATCAAAATCTACCTGAG
Source organism: Salina celebensis (assembly GCA_036561885.1). NCBI lineage: Eukaryota > Metazoa > Arthropoda > Collembola > Entomobryomorpha > Paronellidae > Salina > Salina celebensis. The sequence continues at coordinate 6,830 of JAAXOA010004239.1, forward strand.
TCAAAGAATATTAGAGCAGAAAAGAGGATGTTGTGCTTTTAAAGGTTAATGTTATTACTTTAAGCCATGTGCAACCATCAGCAGTAATAGCCAAAGATGCCGTACAATTGTAACTTTTGTTGTGCCAAGAAACTTTAATTGAGTTTCAAATAGTGCTTAACTTTCCGAAAAATTATTGTACGTCAAAAGGATAGGAGAAAATAAATGGATTACTTACTGCTCGGAAGGAATAAGAAGACCCTCGGTACAAAAAAACTCTATGAGCTCTCAACATAAACTCTTGACTCCTTTCTATTTGCCAATACGAGGAAATTCGACTGCTTCTTTTGTTTTCTTTCTTCCTTATATTCTCTGTGTAGTGTGTTTTTGTCGTGGATGTACTTTTCCTTCCACTAAATAATATGTTAGGTATATACAGCTAGTTTGTTGGAAAAGCTTTGGTTGAAAGGAACGGTGAAAGTTGGCCGGTATAAATGATGATGGCATGTGTGTATGTTACGGACTTGTCGTAAATAAAGCTTTTCCGCTTGTGTGTGTTGTTAATCTCATTACTTTTTCCGTTATTTTGTGAGTCTTGTCCAATCAAGGGCACTCACAGGACTAAATCCGATTATGAACTTTTGCTCCTCTACTTTTTCAACCTTACGTTACAAAACTATGAAGAGATTTAGTCTTCAACATGCCCTGCGTGTTAAGAATATACTTCTTCCTATCATTTTTCTGGCTTACTGATTATGAGCAGTTGTTTGTATAGCTTTGAGTGTATGCCTGCAAAAGTAAATTGAACTGATTAAATACAAAACACATTATTTGTTTGATGCGAGTAAATATAGTTTATTTGATATTTTCGAAACGATAAAACATGTATTATTATTACACGCGGTACGATAAACTCATGAAGAATTAATAGTAAACTTTCGCCAACCACTTGGTATAAAGACAACGTAACAAATTTCTTAGTAATGGTGGTACTGGTAAGTTTGCGAAATCAGTTCATGAGAAATTAAAAAATAGTTTGTACATTAGTGCATAATTTTCGTCAACAACTTCGGTACAAAGAAAACGTAACAAATTCTATTTCTATCTATGATATTGATAAGTTGGCGAAATCAATTCATTAGTTATTAAAACATGGTTTTTAAAGTAAGTGCAAAAAAACGTAACTAATTGAGTAATCTGTAATTACACAGGTGGAGTTGATAAATTCATGAGAACTAAAATGTTACTTAAATATCGTAGTTAACTTTAAAGAAAGCGTAGCATAAATCACACGAACGTCTTGATAATACAACTGGTTCATTTTCTTGATTTTCTTCTGCGCTTGGGCTGAGGACCATTGCCATTAGCGATACGCTGTTCCTGTAAGAACTTCCACTTGAATTGGAATTCTTCCATACATTCGGTGGCACCGGTCAAATTTTCTTTAGGTTCCCAAGTTGAATCCTTAACTGAGTAGCCCTTCCATTTCACTAAATACTTCTTTTTCCTCGGGTTATATTCTAGGATACATTGGACTTCATATTCAGGGACATCCTCCTTCGCATTAGAAGTAGGGTCTGGCGATGGCTTTTTTTTCTTTGCCTGAGTTTTGGTGGCATCTTCACGCTTCGGTTTTTTGCTGCTGACCGGCTCCACTGTGGGCTCTGGAAACTTTCGCGCTGCTCTCGCAGGTCTTGCTCCTTCAGTTCCTGGTTCAGCGGCTGGTTCCTTCGCGATGGGCGGAGTAGGAATACTTTCAGTTGCATACTTGCGAGTCGCTCTGCGCGGTAGTCGTAACCGAGCGGGCTGCTCATTAGTGGATTTTTGACTGCTGCGAATTCGAGCAATACTTGGGTATGCTCCTCGGTCCATGATGACTCGCAGATTCTGCAACGGTAGTTCACTGTTGAAACTGCAACCGGATTGAGTATCGCGATTTGACGATGGGTTTAGTTCTTAGTTATGCAGATACAAAGCTCTTTTTGGTCAGGTTTAGGTTGCTGGAATAAAGGGAAAAAAATCTTATTTATTGACCCAGACACGTACGTTACCTGTGAAAGTATGAATGAAAGATTGCAGACTTACCAGCTTTTTCAAAACAAATAGTTACGAAACATTTTAAGTTCTAAGCTCTCAGGTTCCAATTAGACTGTTCTCCAAACAATTCAACCAAAATGAAGGGTCTAGTCAACTTGCGCTGTTTGTCGTTACTTTTTTTTACGTTTGTACTACGACACGTCCGAGAATTTTGGAAATCTCTTGTAAAAATGATACTAGTGTATGGTGAAAGATACTACGCAGAACTGCAGGTAGTTTAAGTACATCCATCCCAAACTATCTACAAATATATGCACAACCTAACCGTAACCTTGCACTACACTGTGTACATCTATCTCAGGTCGCATCCATAACCGACAGAATTTAGCCGCTTTCAGGACAGGAAACCGGCATCCCATTCTGGATGCAAAACAAAACATCATTAGTCAAATGTATCGCATTCTGTATGAGCATGGGCAAAGAGAATTCTTAATTTGAACAGCTCTGCAGAAGAACGGTGATGGTAGTTGCAGGCAAAATTTTTCATTTGCATTGCATACAAACTATACAAACCATTTAATGGGTTACAATAAGTGAAGGAACTCACCAGTTTCATTTAAAGTATTTAGGGAAGTAGAGAACCCTGCTGGAATCGTTTGTAGCATGTAAAATGACATATCAATCCAATTACAAGATAAACCGAAGTATCTAGTATTGAGGCTTTACAAACGTGCGTACTGCTGACAATTCACTATCCTTCGTTTCATTTCACTTTATGTAAATGTATATTGTAATTAGTGTGACCGTTATATCGATTATGTGCCAGTCGCCGACTGTGTCGATCACCGCAGAAAAGGGTTCAATCATTTATAAGCCTTTAAATTCTGAAATGTTCTATTAGCCGATAATCAGGTGCATTCTAAGTTCTCAAGAGTTTCATTTGGCGACTGTAAGCTGTATGTATCAAAAAATGAGAGAACTTCGTATTACAGTACTTACAATCATTTTGCTTTCCTTTTGTCTTCATTGGTACGGAATATCAACTAACTTATATGAATTTTAATTTGGCTCTTGAAAACATCTTGTCACATCGTTATTTAACGTATCAGACATAAAAAATGTCCCACTATACCTCCCGTAGAATCAAAGCTTGCTCTAATTTTAATACATCAATCGGAGCTCGTACAAATCAATCAGTACAAACTTCCCACTGTAAACCTATTTCAAAAAGTAGCGTTTCTTTGCAATTTTGCAAATATCATTGTTTGCTTGCAGAAGTACTTGGCGTAAGAATATTCAATATCGCAATATCAATATAAAGCCACACTACTTCACAAGTGAATTAGAAAAGGATGACAGTATATTGTCTTAGCTTGCGACTTTTGTTCATTTTGAAAGCCTACCGCCTTATTGGAGAATCTAGGACCCGATTTATATTATTGGTTTTCGATGTCCAGATAGACCCAGATCATGATACGCAGTATCTCTCAGAGTCTGGAAGCGCTATATTTTGTATGCAGGTACCTGATTGTCGGGTATCGATACACACAAGAAGTTTACATGCGTTTAGTCGATTGAAATAGGTTTTGGAAACCCTTTTTTGCATGTATACCTTTTGCCTTTTATCCATCGGCAAGTAGCACTTGCGGCTTGTAGCACACCC